>JASAND010001936.1:0-87773 GCA_030248195.1 Trissonchulus latispiculum | reverse complement strand
TAGGTGTCGCTGAACACGATGAGAGTATCCTCGTCGCTGTGTGGTGCTGCTATCGTGCTGCGCTGCGGCGCTGCAGCCGCAGCACGCTCTGCTAACTTGAAATAAGGACGAAAGTGGGGACTGCCTCTTGTAAAGCTTGCCCTTATATAGTAAATCGGGGTTGCTGAACACGATGAGCATACTGTCGACGCCGTATCTCATCTGGTTCAACTGGTTCAACCGTGAACCAGTTCCTGGTTCAAGTTGCTGGGGTAGCATTTAGTTTAACAGTATGCGTTAATGTTATGGTCAATAAACCATATTAACACATTACACATTCCCTCATTCCCAAAAATGAAATAGGACAAGTAGGATAAATGCTCCTTGCAGTCGCATGAAAAATACAATATGAGCCAGAAGGACAGCATTCAATTCGGGAAAAGACAAGATTTAAAATGTATAATATGAGCCAGCATTTACTTATGTAAAGGACAAGATTTAAAAGTTTAATATGAGCAGCTCCCTTTCTCGGGCTCATATTGACGCCGCACGGACGGCCCGCAGGGAGTGGTTTCTCTCTATCTTCGTCGTGTTTTGCTCATATGATTCTGAATCAGAGCATTCAGTCAGACATATGCTTTATTGAATACACCAGATCTGTGACAGAAGCTAACGTTATGACAGCTAGCTAATGGTATATGCTGGCTGCAATGACAAAAAGGACTTGCTGAAAAGTGCGTTGTGTAAAAATACCCCAGATTATGGTTACGTAAATATATATATAATACGTAATTACGTAAATAGTGTGATATTATCAATAGTCTAAGTAGCAGGTTAAGTTACTCTGTGCAGGCTCCTGGGGGGGGGGGCGGCTCTGAGCAATGTCTATTTTTTACACTTACTCTAATTTTGTACGTTGGCATCGATTAAGTTGCGTACACAACATCGTTCCCAAGGCGTCAATATGAGCCCGAGAAAGGGAGCTGCTCATATTAAACTTTTAAATCTTGTCCTTTACATAAGTAAATGCTGGCTCATATTATACATTTTAAATCTTGTCTTTTCCCGAATTGAATGCTGTCCTTCTGGCTCATATTGTATTTTTCATGCGACTGCAAGGAGCATTTTTCCTACTTGTATATAAATGCTGTGAAAGTAGTGAAACCTGCACATGAAAGAAGAGTTGTTCGTTTGTTTATTGTTTGTTCTTTTTTTAATCCCGACTAAATCACAACTTGTCAGTAATTACGTATCTTTTATTGCATAAACGTGATTTGCCCCGCGGCCGCCCAACCCCAATACCGTGCCGTTCTTTCTTGATTGCTTTAGGACTTTTAAACATCCATCTCCATAGGTCAACGCGGGGGGGGGTCTGGGGGGTCCAAGCCTCCCCCCCCTCAAACCGGACAAGGTACAGGCCCTACCGCCGTCGGGGACAAGGGGTAACGAAAAAATGGCCAAGGGACTACAAAAAATAGCAGGAAAAAATTAGTTTTTACAGTAAAATTTAAAAAATTTCCGGCTTCGCCGGTATTTTTTAGCTAAAATGTGTAATTTTTTGAGAAAATCCGACAAACTTTTGAATTTTTTTCTAAAAATTGAAAATCTGTTGCAAATTTTGATAAAAAATTGCAAATTTTAATAGAATTAGTGTTTATTTTTCAAAAAATTTTGCAAATATATTCTTGAGGTACAAGAACAAGCCCCCCTGTGTTAATTTATGTCCATCTCTTTTTCATTTTTTAGGACTTAGTTTCTGCGGCCTCTACTTCCTCTGCTGTGCAACTAGTGCACAGTGCTTGCAATATTGCCCATGCAGCCAAGCACCCCTTGAAAACGGGACGGAACCCCTACGTGCGGAGGAGAGCCCGCTTCGGCACTTCTGCCTCCATAAATCCCGAAAATGTCAGGCCAGCATCATATCCCTGCTCAGAGTCTATCGCTTCCGGCAATGTGGTCCCCGAGAATCGGCCGCTGGCCACGGCCTAGATGAACCATTCACTGCAACTGTTGGAGTCCTATGTTCGCACAGTCATAACACCGGCAGGGGAAATGTGCTCCAAATTGTGGATGCCAGTTTGTGTGAAAATATATATCATTTGCCCTTTTTAATGTAATTTGTCTACATCTGTACTTACACAATGTGATTAAAGTTGACTTTGACATTTTAGTTTAATGTTTATTTAATGCTGTTCACTGTGACTGACCTGTCCGAGCACTGATAATTGTCCTGGTTCGACCGCTCTACATCAGTTTGTTGAATTAAAAATAATCAGGCGAGTAGCAATCTTTGCCAAAGCCGATATTGCAGCTTTCAACACTGAAATTTTCTAGCCAATCAGCTTTATGCCCTGAGCTTTTCGGTTTGGTAAGGATTTTTTCAATCAAAAATGACATAATATTTTTGTTTGAAGCTTGCTTGATTCGAATTGAAACCTATTTTTTCTGTTTATTTTTGCAAAAATCTTGGCGAAAATTTGGCGGTGTATCTTGTTTTGGAAATGTAAATTAGACTGTAAAATTTGGCGCGACGCGAGGATTTAATTAACTACACAGTGTTTTACATATAAACCGGGTCCCCACTCTGTTGTTTCACCCATTAAAACTGACTAGCTTTATACAGTTTAAAAATTTATGATTTGCGTTATTACAATTTATATAGTATTTTGTGATTAATTCTATTGGTTTCATGCCTTTATTGTTTTTGTCTTGGGACCGCACCAGGATTAAATTTTCTATTTGGCTGTGTAAATTTTCGAAACCATGTTCTTTAAGTTTGGACAAAGACTGCTCTCCAATCTTTATGGTTGCAGCAAAGCTGAGGTCATATGTTTTTACCAAGAGTGCATAATTAGGAGTGAAACAACTGGTATGCTCTCTGTTATCAGAGCAAAAACAGTGCTCTGATTCCCTCACAAGTTACCCCCTCTTACACTGCCGTTAAATGGATGTCTTAAACGGGGGTCGCTCACGTGCTTAGTATGTTTAGGGTTGTCCCGGTAAGAAATTTCTGGGACTGGTATCGGTCTCAGGCAGACCTGTTTCTACATTTCGGGCCCGACCGCTAAGGGGTAGGGGCATCATGATTTGGCACACATAGCCACAACTGCAGAAAAATAGTAGACTGTAGTATCTGATATGAATCTAAAGGAATTGATCTTCAAGTTTGAAGTTCTGCCAAAAGTTCAAAAATTTTTGGCTGACGAAAAGAAATATTTTCATTCTGGTACAAGGTTAGGCTGTAATTTGGCTCTAAATATGTACTCATTTTGTGCCAAATGGTAAGAAATGCAGCCGTCTGAAAGATTACTTATGTACACTTGAATCTACAAAAGTTGCCAAAATCGCCATTCGTGGTAGTCCGTCGATTCAGTGTAAAACCTTCCCGCAGCCCTAGAAGTTGTAAACCTTCACTAATCTAGCTCTGAAATTTCGTGTGGATGCATTTTCGCCCACGATGAGTTCAAATATTTGAAAACATTTTAATTTAAAAATTGTTTTTCGATTTGGTGGCATTATTGCAAAAATGGCGATTTTGGCAATTTTTGAAGATTCAAGTTGACATTCTTTTCAGGCAGCAGCATTTCTTGCCATTTTGCACAAATAAGACACCTATAGAGCTTCTGTAGGTATATGCGAAATTACAGCTTGCATTATAGCTTGCATCAGAATTAAAATTTTCCTTTCGTTAGCCAAAAGTTCTTGGCCGAACTTCAACTTTGAAGATTAATTCCTTCAGATACAGGTGGATACAGCCGTATGGCATATTTCTGCTGATGGGACTGTATGCGCCAAATCATGATGCCAAATGGCAACCTTGAAGCAATGGTCTTCTATCAGCCAGCAAAAATTCCTAACCAATTATACGTTGGTTGTAGTGAAAAATGGGTGGGAGACCACATAAATGCAACGGCTGCGCATGGCTGGAATGCAGTTAAGATCAGAGATGAAACCGGGTCACTATTTGCTGACCCGGTGACCCGGTAGACCCCTGACCCGGTGACCCGGTATTTTTGAAAATTCAGATTTAAGCTTAGAAAAATTAAAAATACTTATATTGGGGTGCGGTGAATGTTTTTTGATTTTTTTTGAACATTTATGGCGTGTAAAATAAGAAGTTGGGCAAAACTTTTGCTTTTCTTAAAGTAACATTTTACTTGGGTTTTAACCCATTTGATTCAGTTCTAGGTTGATTTATGGTGTTGGATTTCTATTTCCTGTTTCTGCTATCCCGCCTCGCCTTTCCTCCTTATTTGAATTTGCCTGTCCTCGTCCTGTTTGGAAATATGATCAATTTCCCGTGCTATTCCTTGACGGACTGACTGATTGATTGATTGATTGATTGATTGATTGATTTTGTCATGCAGACGGACAGTAAAGTTTTTCCATTAACCTGCTTCAGTTATTGTGGCAAGGACATTGGGCATTTGGACCATTATGTTTCTTGCCATTCTTGTGGTAAAAGCCACCATGCTCGCTGTATTGGATTCGGATCACAACTTCACACGAGCTTCGAAAAAATGCGGAAATTTAACGTGGTTTGGCTTTGTGAGTGCTGTCACAAAATTTCTTTATGGCCAACTCCAGAGCCTTGTCTCGCTGTTGCCTGCCAAACCGAGCTCCTTAGCACATTTGCTAAAGACGTCCAAACTGATCCGGCCCCTGTTTCTATTCCTGCCAACAAGGATTGCCCGCCTCCCTGCTCTCCGGTTACAGTATTTTCAGGCCAGTCGGACCCCCTATCTTGTTTCTATTTGTTTGAATTTCAGTTTGACGGCACTTGGTTCAAGTCTGCTGAGCATGCTTTCCAGTTCAATCGTCTAATGTTTTATGGCTACGACGAGATAGCTATCAAGATCTTCGACACTCCTAGTCCGGCTAATGCTAAGAGGCTTGGGAAGATTTGTCGCAAAGCACCCAATCGAGATATGTCCTATGAACTTTTACTCATGAAGGACATCCAAAAGGCTAAGCTCGAACAGTGTGCTTCATTTCGTGACTCCCTCCGCAGATCCGGAAACGAAGTCTTGGCTCATTCGACGTATCCAACCCGAAATGCCTATTGGTCAACCGGCCTCCACAAAGATGCCTCACACACTTCACAAAAATTCCCTGGTCAAAATGTTCTTGGAGAAATCCTGATGGAATTGCGCCCGTGGGTTGGATCTGAAGAAGAGTACTCCACTACCATCGATGTTGTCGACATGTGTGATTTTGTCCAGATTGTCAGAGACGGCGAACAGCCCATTAACCCAGTCATGAAGCCAGGTACGTCCAAGATCAGAAATTCTAGAAACAATCGCGATGGCACAGAAAACCTGAAATCTGCCCCCCTGTGCTTCCACTGTGGGATTAAAGGTCATGTCATTGGGAACTGTCGACTACGCAGGTTTGGCCAGGTTCTTTGCCACCATTGCCATCATGCTGGCCACAAGTACCGCCATTGTCCGTTTCGTCTTGTTCCAAGCTGTAGCCCTTGTCAGCCCCTGATGCCTACTCATATCCCAGTTTCTTCCTCCAGTCATTCACGTTTGCGCCGGCCTTTACTGCCTGACCCTCCTAGTTTAGATTACTCCTACGCCGATGCATTGACGAACCAGCTGGACTTATCAAACTTTCCTCCTCTCCAGTGAAGGTTTGGCCAAGGTAGGATGGCCGGTTCAACTGATGTGGTTGCCGTTCCTGATTCTAATGCTGACTCCTCCGCTGCTGCTTCTGAAAATTCTTCTGCCACCGCAACCACTGATCCTTCACATGCTACTACCGGAAATATTAAGGTCTTTTTTTGTAATGTACGAAGTATTTGTAACAAGTTCCTTCAATTTCACTTTGAAGTGTGTCTTCAATATGACTTTCCTGAAATTATTTGTTTAAATGAAACTTGGCTAAATGATACTTGCCCGTCTAGTCTATTTGTTTGTAACAGAGAGTATAGCGTTTATCGAAGGGACAGAGAGGGTGGGGGGCGCGGGGGTGGAGTTGCAATTTTAGTCAAGAAAAACCTTTTCTGTAGAGAATTAAAGATCCCACAACTAAATTCTGTAGAAGGCATTGCTGTTGAAGTTGGTGGGCGGGGCTATCGAAAGTGCATAATCAGTACGTTTTACCGACCGTCAGTAACTGATACTAATTGTTTCCAAAATTTGGAGAAATGTTTGAAATTTTTACTGAGCAAAAGAGTTCCTCTTATTGTCACTGGAGATTTTAACTTACCCGGTATCGACTGGAGTATTCCCCACGCTGTCTCAACCTATCGACAAAATGATTTTATGAACTTATTCCTCGAAAACGGACTCCGCCAGAAAGTTTTAGAGCCTACGCGGGGAAATGCCACGCTTGATCTTGTTTTTGAAAGTGACCCAAACCTAATTTCGAACGTTAGCATTCAGCCTCCTATTGCGAACAGCGACCACTGTTGCATAAATTTTAATATAGATGAAAATACTCCAATGCATTCCCAGGAGTCTTACCTGTGTTGGGACAAATCTGACTCCATTGGTATGATTTCTACTCTGGAAATGATAAATTGGGGGGACTTTTTCAGCTCGTGCAGTTCAGTGAACGAAAAATGGTTAGCGTTTAAGGAACTATGCACCCAAATCATTGAAGAGTGTGTTCCTAGAAAAATTATTTCCACTGGCAAAAGGCCAAAATTCCCAAAAAACATCCGACGTCTCCTCATAAGAAAAAGACATTTGCATAAAAATTTTCGCAAATCACCTACACACGAAAATACCTTGAAATATGAGGAAATTAAGCAAAAATGTGATGCGGAAATTAAATCGTATTATTTAAAATCTGAACTAAAGTTTGTGAAAACTCCTTCTAATCGTTCTTTTTATGCCTATGTGAAACGTAAGTTAAACTGTTATGAAGGTGTGAATGTTTTATGTGTAAACGATGTAACTGCTGCTGATGATAAGGATAAGGCCAACCTTTTGAACTCTCAGTTTGAGTCCGTGTTTGTGCGAGATAATGGGAGGACGGTAAATGTGGCAGTAAAAGAATTCGAGGACTCTTTTGAAAACGTTCTTTTCACTCTAAGATCTATTCAGGAAGCGATCGGTACCTTAAAGATTGGCTCTGCTGGTGGTCCGGATGGGATACCTTCTCGATTTTTAAAAATGTGTAATCAACAAATTTGTCGTCCCCTGCAGATTATTTTTCAACAATCTTTCAATGAAGGTACGCTACCAGACGACTGGCTCGTAGCTCATGTGGTTCCTATCTATAAGGGGAAAGGCTCGCGATCTGAGCCAGAGAACTATCGACCCATATCCCTAACGTGTATATGCTGTAAGGTTATGGAAAAGGTTTTGAAAAGATTTCTTCTAAATCATCTGTTAAAAAACAAGCTCATTACGAAAGAGCAACACGGTTTTCTTTCTCGCCGTTCAACTCAAACCCAGTTACTCGAGTGCTTGAACACGTGGACAGTTAGTCGGGATGAAAAGGAGGGAATCAAAGTCTTGTATTTAGACATTAGTAAGGCGTTCGACTCTGTTTCACACATTAAACTCATGAGCAAACTTTTTGCATATGGAGTAAGGGGACCAGTCTTAGATTGGCTGCAAGCCTTTCTTAGTGGGAGGACTCAGTTTGTAAAAGTAAATGGAATTTTGTCAGAAGTTGGTGAGGTGCTGAGTGGAGTACCTCAGGGTAGTGTCCTAGGACCTGTTCTCTTTTTGATATATATAAATGACCTCCCTGACGTTGTGTCTAAGTCGCAAATAAAAATATTTGCTGACGACACCAAAATCTATTTCTCGGGATCTTCTCAAAACGATTTTGTCAGTTTTGTAGATGAATGTGCTTGTATATTTGATTGGGCGGAAAGAAATCAACTTTCGATTGCTTTTCATAAAAGCATGCTTTTGGAAATTGGGGAGCCAAAGTTCGTTAACGATTTCGTGGTAAATGGGCACAAAATTCCAAAAACTATAATTGTGAAGGATCTTGGAATTTTTATAACCCCTGAACTAAAATTTTCCATACATTGTGACAAAATTTGTGCTAAGGCATACCAGAAAACTGCGCTGATATTTAAAACCTTTTGTTGCCGGGACCAAAAATTTTTAGTGGCTATGTTCTCCTTGTATGTCAGACCGATTCTTGAATATAATTCTTGTGTATGGTCTCCGTACCTGAAGAAAGACATAGCTAAGCTGGAATCTGTCCAACGTCGATTCACCAAAAGAATACCCGAAATCCGTGATCTCTGTTACCAGGACCGTCTTAAGTTAACAGGTCTCGAACTGTTGGAGAGTCGCAGATTAAAAGCCGACCTCATTCAAACGTTTAAAATAATTTATGAGTTGGATGCCGTGAACTCAGCGGAATTCTTTACGTACGCTACAGTATCGGGAACCAGAGGACATGCCTTGAGACTTAAGGCTACTAAATCCAGGCTAGACTGTCGAAAAAATTTCTTTGTTAACAGAGTAATTGGCGCTTGGAATTCTCTGGAGGTTAAAGTTGTATCCGCACCGAATATCTTAGTTTTTAAGAAACTATTAGACGGTGTTGATCTCACTCAGTTTTTAAAGTATGACTTTGACTAATTAATATGTAGTACTGTTATTCTTAGTATATATATAGTTATGCGCGTATATCGATATGTAAAGCTGTTGTTTTGTTAGTATTATTGAGATATATATACATACGTAGTTTGCCATTTTTGTCGCGTCAGTCACGGTGCATGCAGAAACTTGCATGTAACCTATTTGGCTGTTTGTATGTACGTGTCTTCTGTACGTATATATACTGTTTGACTGTTAGCCAAATAAACAAACATTCATTCATTCATAAAACAAATATTAAAAAACCCCAGAAAAAACAAAACTGTGTTAAATAAAACTACATAACGTTTTGAATCAAACAAATTGGAAGCAAATACGTTGCCAGTCATCACATCTAATTCTAATCATAGAGCTTAATATTAGCACTTTTGTTTTTTATCGTTATATACTTTAGTAAAATAGTTTATTTAGTTGTATGGTTGAGGGTTTCACCCAGCAGAGACTCTTTGGAATTATGTTTATGGCTAGGATTCAGACAATATTTTCTATAAAAATATCAAACAAAAATCCATTACATAGTTCCTAAAAATAGTAAGCCACAACAATTAGAACAAGTTACCCCTAATAGGGGTATAATTCCGCTCAGGGGTGATCTTTTTTCATACACACGGCCTTCTTCGCATCCAACGGGCATGGTTTAGAGAATTTGATTAAGACTGATTTATGATTTAAACCAACGAGGTATTTTCTAGTAAGTAGTTTAGTTTGTTGCAGGAGAGAACAGAAAGTTGTTTTAATCTTCCGGTTTCCAGTTTTCCTAAAGTTCGTCTTCGGTTCGGTACTGGCCATGTCAACCTTGGGAGGGGCAGATGTAAAACGCATTTTCATGCAAAAAAATTTAATATTTTCGTGTTCAGGACAACGAGGACAATCGATTGGTATTTTTCCGGAAAATTTTGTTTGACGCCATTTTTGATCTTTCCTCTTTACGTGCAATCCTGTGACTAAACCTAAACTTTAGCCTAAGCCTCAGCCATACGTTAAACATAGGCTCTGACCTCTGATGCACCTATGATGTCGAGATTTGATTTTTCACCATTGGGGGAACATTCATTAGCGAGAATTGGTGAAGCTACTTTAGCATTAGTAAGAATTGGCGTTGCGAATGCGAGAAAATTCCTTCAAAAAAGTTCTTGAGCTGCGAGGTATAGTTTAAGAAGTCAGCAAAGTGTCATAACCCTCATAACCTGCCTGCCATCTAATTTGACATGCACCGCTGCTCACAAACAGCGTTCAATACAAACTGGCCTTAGACATGCTAATCTCATTTGCATATTTCAAGATCAACCCATTTACGAGCTGAAGTTCAATTCTGCCAAGGGGGGCACCAACAAAAATGATGTCAACCAGTAATATTTAGAGCCCAGTTTGAAAAACGAAATAGAAAATTTAATTTAAAATATTAAAACGCCACCAATAAGGCTACCGAATTTATGTTAAATTTTATTTGCTTTTTAAAAAGATTATCTCAAGCTAGTTTTTGCTAATACACCCCCACTGGAAAAAATCCACCTACTAGGTTTATGTATTAAACATAGCTCACAAATAATTTCTTTCCTTAATTTATGTACATAGTTAGGGTCAACCCATTACAAAGATTCCGCCTCCGGCGGAATAAAAAATGCAAAGCGAAATTCACAATTTGCGAAACTTGTTTTGCTTACATTTTCCTTCTTACCGAGATTTGAAACACACAGTCTGACCATCTCCGTCCAAAAATTTTAGCAGTGGTGAAACATCACTTACAGTAGATGGAGCATGGAAAGTTTCAGACTTCAAAATAAAGATTTCAGACTCTCAGGGTAGTGCTCGGATCGGTTCCACTGGAACCGGTAGAACCGGAACCGGAACCGGTAGCATTTGGAACCGGACCGGTTCCAGTGTAATTTGTCTCAGATGATTTGAAAAATGTATCCAAAAATTAAGTTTTCGCCTGCAAATTTTCAAAATTTCTCTAGCTTTTAAGGTGGTGATTCCTTTTGGGCATATATTGTTGATTGACGGCGTAAACCAGGATGAAATTCAACGAAACCTTCCAAAATAAGTTGTTTTAGCGTTCTAACACCCTCTGCGCAATCGCGCTTCAAAAATTCAACATTTGCGTTCAGGGCGGTTTTTGCCAATTTCTGAAAGTTTGGCAGCAGCTGCATGGCTATGACTATATCCATTCGAAAGAACTCGTTAAACTCTACAATTTTGCTTTTAGAAGCAACTTTCTAGCTTTTCCCTATCGTGAGATATAGCCAATTTTCTTATTTTGGCATCAAAAACTTGTCCTTTCTGCAGAAATCAAATAATCCACTACTTCTTGAGCTATGAAAGCCGTAAAATTTAACTAAGGGTGTCGATTTAAAGGTCTCACAGAGGCCAATTATCGGAGGCATGACCATCGTACAATTGCTATCCCTTAGGCTGCTATCACAAAAAATGTAGTTTTTGCAAAAACACGACCAAATTTTTTCCAGCGATTGTGCAGAATTTAGTATGCAAGCTAGAGAGTTGCCACCTAGCAGATATGTTCTACACAAAAATACCCCGGGACCCTTTTTTAGTTGCCCCGATAGCTGCTTTCTAACTGAAGTAGTGGCTTGCCAAAGTAGTGAAAAGTAGGCAAAATCCAGGTTGCGCAGACATTTTAGTTTATTTCTCCATAACGAAGAGCGATATCACAATAACTAAAAAAGGGTCCCCAGCTATTTGATAGAGGTATCGAATGCTCCAACCGATGTCCTGCGAAAAAATTTACTTCAGCCTGCAAAAAATCTGAAAAATTATACTTCTTCTAAAATACAGGAAAAACACTTTGGAAAGCCAAACTTAGATTGATTGTACTCATTGAAAAGAGAAAATGTTAAGCTACATTTTGATATAAAGATGACTTCTTAACTCCAAATAATGAATGAATAATAGTGGTTCAAAGTTGATGTCTCCAAAAGGAATCACCACCTTAAATAACACTTTCAGTCTAGAAATTCTGAAAAATTTTCTAGCTTTTGAATGTAGTCTTTTGAAAGTTTTCCGAAACCTATTATGCGGCATTATTTTTTAACAAGTAAGAGTTTTATTTTTTTCTTGCATGTTGGTAAGATATGCAATTACTTTTGAGCTGATGATTCCTTTTTGGAGTAACAAACATGGAAGCATTAATAATAATTCTTTACTTGGAGCAAAGTCTGTCTCTTGTACATTTTATTGTGCACATGCACATTTTTTCCAAGCTGCACACTTGAATTTAATAATGCACACTTAAGCTGGCTTGCACCAGTCATGTTTATTTTATTTGCGAATAACTCTTAAACTCGAGTTTACTAAAGCTGGAGTTTCTGTTTAAATTTTAAACACATGCTCAAGTGATGTTTAACTCATGCTTAGCTAAACACGAGTTTAAATTTAAACAGGACTTAAACTTGACTTGGTCAGGTTTTACTTCCACAAGCCAATCAAAACAATAAACTCGTCCAATCAAAAGTTACTATTCCAATTTAAATTGCACCTTAAATGTGAGGTTTAAATACGACATTAAATTAGCAGAACGTTCTTGAAATTTAAACCTGACATTTATTTTAATCTACAAAAGAAACAGAACATATTTATGATTTTTTATGTACATGAAAGCTTTAATTTTCAAGACGTTGACTTTCAGGGCTAACATAATATACTCGCGAAGAACTGATTAGTCATGAAAAATCCAATTCCACTATTTTTCGTCAAAATTCAACACGTGAGTTTCAGGACGGGAACTACAAAATCACGATCTCGCAATTACAATTATATTATATTTTTTCATACCTGATGTCATATGTACCACAGCATATAACTATGATTTTGTCCTAAACACGACCTTAAACCTGGTCCATCTCCTGTTTAAATTTCCAGTAAGTGATGTTTAAACTTGACAAATTTTAAACTCGAGTTTAATTTAAACTTGACTGGTGCAAGCGAACTAATGGGTAAATAGGAGTTAAACCTCAGGTTTAGTTTAAACACGAGCTAAACACGACTGGTGCAAACCACCTTTAAATGCACAGTCAAATTATACTTCCGCTAACCACAAAGTGCCCTAAAAAATTTCAAAAGTGCTTCAAATTTTAAAAAAAGCTCTAACTTTTAGCTGGGGGCTGCCGCCCCCAGACCCCCGCATCTTCTTACTATTTTTCGATCAGGGCAACGTCGCAAAGACCTTACTTTGTTCTATTCTTTCTTGTTTACAAAAGCCACTAATTAATTATTGAAATATTTTTGCTTTGGGTTGTATTTATATACTTATATATGTCCCTTCATTGTCAGAAATAAACGACTGGATTAAACCAATTTCTCTTATAGTATTTCTTCACATTTTTTCCTTTACAACGGTTCGACGCGTACAATGCTAGCTCTGTCACTGCCGTTTTTTAATCTGTTAAAACGACAAAAAATTGTTCAGAAAAAATTTTTTAAATGCAACATTTTTTCCAATTTTTTTCCAATAACATTTTTTCCAAAACGCACCCTATTTTTTAAAATGCACAAAAATGCACAAATATCCGATATCTATCAAAAACAAACCCTGACTTGGAGTTAAGAAACAATCTTTATATCAAAATATAGCCTAAGATTTCTTTTTCTAATAGATACCTGGAACATAACTTTGGTTTTCTAGAGTTTTCACTGAATATTAGAATGGGTGCATACAGATTTTCGCAATTTTCTCTTAGTAGACAGTCGTAGACAAACAAACATTTGAATTCTTCACTGGTTCCAAATTTTTACATTTTTCCACTTCCTACAGCTTCAATGTACCGCCAAATGTCAAGAAATAGGATTCCAGTGTATATGTCCTCGCTACTTTAATGCAAAAAAGAAACATGACTAGTTTTTGAGCAAGCAAGACGGTGGATTGCGAATAATTAACAAATTTTTGGTCAATTGTCAAGCAAAATAGATCAGAGCACCTGCTAATTAGTGGCAGTGAATGCGTAAATCCTATACTTAGTAACAGTTGAACAAACTATTACCAGGGACACAGGAAATGAGTTTAGGATTGAAATTTTTTACATATTCATTACACTTTTTACACATTTTAACACTTAAAACTGGTATAAAAATTAATTACTAGTTTACATGTAAATTAATAACGTTGAGCATATAACAACGTTGGCTCATAAGGTTTTGGTCCAATTTATATAAAAAACTAAAAAAAATGAATTATAAGCCTTTTTACAAAAATCTCAATTGGAACCGGAACCGGCAGCTGGAACCGGAACCGGTGCTCTGGAACCGGAACCGGAACCGGTTTCAAAAATCGGAACCGGTCCGAGCACTATCTCAGGGCCCATGTAATAACTTTCATTTTCTAGTTAAGATTCAACGCAATCATTGTAGTTTCAAACCTAGACCTAAGCTTGACAGGATACTACAAATAGTATGAGGACACTACAACGACAAGCATTTAAAAACCACACTAGTTAAGAATGTTCCTATTATTGTTGGTTTTTGAGTATATGTATATAATTGTTGAAGGTGTAAAAACTGGTAAAAGTCTTGAAAAATATGCTTCAACAGCAAACAACTTCCCCCAATGAAAAATACCGGTTCAAGACCGGGTCAGAGCTCCTAACCCGGTGACCCGGTCCATATAGTGACCCGAACTGACCCGGTGACCCGGTTTCATCTCTGGTTAAGATCTCAAAACCCAATTGGACATGGTCGGGGTAAACCTTTAGTAGATTCTCCAAGTCTTCTTTATATGTTGGATTCTCCTTCTTTAAGGTCGTGCTCCCCCGACGTGCAGATAGTGATGTTTACGCTGGCCTGTTTAGTTTCAGTTTCAGTTTCACTTTCAGTTTCAGCTCCACTTTCAGGCAAGTTTCAGTTTCAGCTTAAAGTTGATTCTAGTTTCAGTTTCAGTTTCAGTTTCAGCTCTTAGTTTAGTTTAGTTTCAGTTTCAGTTTCAGCTACGAATCTGTTATAGTTTCAGTTTCAGTTTCAGCTCGGACTAAAATGAGTTTCAGCTTTAGTTTCAGTTTCAGCTCCAAATTTGTTTTAGATTTCAGTTTCAGCTCGGAATAAAATGGGTTTGAGTTGTTATTCACTATGTTACACTCTTAGAAATATTCCAGTAGAAACTACAGGAATCACTTTTGTAGATGATAAATACAAAAGCTTTTGTAGAAAATACTGGTTAGGTCTTGTAATTTCTGCAGGACATCGTTGGTAGTTTCTACCGGAGATGTTTTGGTAGTATGGATTACAAGTTAGGCTAGTATTCAATACAAATGAAACCTGTAGTTTTCACTGGCTTACAGGTTTACTCTACAGGTTATTACTCGATACGCTGATAACGCAAACTGAGTATATAAGGGCGACAGTGATCATGATATTTGAAGACTGAAATTTTGGAATTTTTTTCAAATTTTCAGTCTTTCAACACCCCGTGGGTGATTTTTTTGTAACGGCCACTCCCTGCCGAAAATATTTTGGGAGCGGCCACCCCCCCCCACCTGCCCCCCCCTTTTCCATTAACAGGACGCTCCAATAAAAATTACAGATTTCTCTTGTAAAAACTACAGGTTCAGTAGTATTGTTAAAAAAGTCGGACAAAACTACAGGTTTCATTAGTTTTTTCTACAGGAAACTCCTGTAGAAAAAACTACCGGTTTCCTTAGTATTTTCTACAGGAAATTTCTGTAATTTTCAGTATTCGAAAGACCGGCAAAAGATACAAAAGTTACTTTTGTGGAAAATACAGGAAGTTCCGCTAGTGACTGACCGCACAGGAGCACACTTTTGTAGAAAACTACAAGAATTCCTGTAATTTCTACAGGAGTCTTTTTAAGAGTGTATCTTTATGTTATGCTAATCAATCTTACTAACTTATAATCCCAATCTAGCTTCCGTTCCTAATTATGAACTTTCACATAATATCATCAGGCATTTTTGTTTGTGGCGGCAGGGCACTGTGAATTGTCGGTGTCTCGGTGAATTTTTTCCATGGAAAAAATCAAGAACATAAAGCACCATGTATAATGAACAAGTACACAACCAGTTTCTTTTTCCCGTTTGTATAAGACTTTACTGAAAAATATGTTGCAGCATTCCAAAAAGAAAGAATTACATAGCAATATATATATATATATATATATATATATATATATATATATATATATATATATATATATATATATATATATATATATATATAAACCCTAAATTTGGTGTTATTTTTAGTGGTTGGAGCTGGGGTCCTTGTCCTTGTATGATGATTTTATAAAAAATGTTATTAATTAATGACGTCGGGCAAAGCTTAAAATTCTGTTCAACGAAGAATTAATATTTTGGAAAAGCAAATTATTTGGAATCAGATGAAATAATCACTTCCATACAATAGTATTTTGACATTTTTAATGCACTATTAAACTTATACACAAACGTTTTAAAGCAGCATTACTTACTTCGTTATTTTTTTACGATTTAAGCATTAAAAGCACTAGTCAAAACGTTTATATTTATTATAAGGCTGGCATTTTACATGCTGGGAACGTGACCCAGTTTTAGATCACTCGTTTATGCTAAGCATGCATACGCTGGAGCTGAAACCTATTTCAGCTTCAGCGAGAGCTGAAACCTATTTCAGCTTCAGCGAGAGCTGAAACTAGTTTCAGTCTTAGTGTGGAGCTGAAACTGTTTCAGTTTCAGTTTCAGCTCCAAAATTGTTCTAGTTTCAGTTTCAGTTTCAGCTCAAAATTAATTTTAGTTTCAGTTTTAGTTTCAGTTTCAGTTTCAGCTCTCACTTCGACTAAGTTTCAGTTTCAGTTTCAGCTCCAAATTTGTTATGGTTTCAGTTTCAGTTTCAGCTGCTGAAACAACACTACGTGCAGATATAGTTGCAGAAAATTCAAATTTTCAGAGAATACACCGGGAATGATAATAAACGCCCTTTACAAACGCCAGCTTCGTAACATCCATCCATGTACAATGAGAAACAAAGATTTGAAGTTCTAGAACTATATATAGAAAATTATGACCAGCGACTATAATCTTTTTAAAGCTTATTATGTGCTCTACAACTTTGCTTTAGACATAAGTCTATAGATTTTATCGTTCTTCAACAGTGAATTCTTGAAAAATTTTTGCTCGAAAATTGGTTATTTTTACACGGTCTTGCTAAAAATATGCTTTGTCGAATTGGAGTCAGTGTATGCTACAAGCGTATACAAATTTATACTCAAATCAAAGAGCTTCAAAAGAGGCACAAATTAGGTTAGTTAGAGTCTGTACACTGAATGTGTATAAAGTTATGGGTAAATAACTGATTTTGTCATTGCGGCCAAAATTTTTTGATCGAAGATTGCTCCACAACCAATGGGTGGATCTAAAAGATATTTTGCACACAGAATGTTTGGACAATTTGCTAGGGGCGACTTTTTAGTTCTCTTTTTCAGCCTCCAATCAAGAGCAATGATTTTTCGAAGTTGGATAAAATGCCAATTTTTCAGAAAATGCTCAATTTCTGCATACTGAAACGATATTTTGGCAAACTCAAAAACCGTCCCTGGCAAGTTATCTCAGAAATACATTGGATACAACCATTTTCTTGTTGCGTAAAGTTTTGCTGAAAAATTTGGTCAAAAATTGTGGATACGTTTGATAAGTTTGCGACCAATACAAACTAGTTAGATACGTTTCAACGATACTAAACGACGCAGAAGATGTAGAGCTTCATTTTGATATGTGACTGAATTCATAGCTCTCAATATTGTGTAAGTTATAGCTTTTCAAAGTGGACTGAATGTAAGGGAAGTGCGACTTTAAACGAAGCAGCCATTATTTGTCAAAATAGGACCTCAAGCAAGAGATGTGAACTGTGAACATAGTATTAAGTCGAACACTAATGCTAGCGTTGCACTATGTAGCGTAAATACGTGGTCAGAAAGTTTAGTACAATTCAGCAGCAGCCTCTCAAAAACCCACATTTCCCGGATACTCATTGTACAAATAGCGATAACGGCCTGAGCTGTCTGAGTGGCATGAACAGTCCAAAACGTCCGAGCGGACCGGCTTGAGTCGGGCCAGCGAGACTAGGTTCGGGGGTGGGCTAGGTCCGCAACATTTATTTTTCGGGTCGGGCCAGCCCGGCCCTAACTCGAATCGAGCCCCAAGTTTGATTCACGTCCCGAAAATAGCCCTAATTTTATTTTGTAAATCCATGTATTGAATACGTAAGCTTATACCCACTCCACAAATCGGACTCTGTTAATTGCAACGTTTAATTATATAAAGAAGTGAGCGACCCCCGTTTGAACCACATGCCCATATAGGGTCGGTGTTTAGTGTTGTACGTTGGCCGCTGCGGCCAATGCTGACCAATTGCCTGCCATTGACCGTTGGCCAAGAAAACTTCAGCCAGTTTACTAGGCCAGCTATTGGCCGTTGGCCGGCCAACAGCCACGCGCCAACTGCCTGGACAATGGCAAACTGTTGGCCCAGTTCAAATTTGCTGATTGTATGCGACAACTCTGTTGCAAAAATTAATTTTGCTGCATAATATTGTGCACATGTTGCATTATGAACATTGTAGTTGCAGTAGATAGATATATACATTAGTAAATTACTAGATTTTCAGTTTACCAATATAAAATGTTGATACTTAGCTCCAGCTGAGCAAAACTGTTCAGCATAATATTTTGCTGTGTAGCTTAGTATTTAATTTTTAATACATACTTAAATACAAGTTTCACATTTCTCTGTAGGCAATGCATCTCATATTGAAGTGCAAAAGCAGGATCTGTTGCGGATTATGCATATTCTACTAAATATTAATGGAGATAAGTGAATGAATTTGCTGTTTCTGGCTGTTTTTTTCAAAAATCGACGGAGTCAAAATTAATGAGTACATAAATTGACGTCAGTCAATGATTTTAAATTCTAATACGTTCAGTATATATGTAGTCCTTTTTAGCTGCTGTTCAAGCTTCGGTTTCAGTCGCCTACAAAAAATTTATTTTAAGGGATGTGCTCAAAACTAAAACGTATATACGAAAATTTTAATGCGTTTTCAAGTAAATCGTATATACGAATCCATTTGCTGAAAAATACGATTTTTTATACGTCTTAATCTTTTTGCAGCTTGGTTTTTGCAAAGTCTGTTTTTCAAAAGCACTAAAGTCTTGTTTGCTATCCACATAAATGTACAAGAGTAGTTTAACAGCTAGATGAAACAGACATTATGGGGCCAACCTTGTGCTTAACTTTTGTTAAACAGAACTTGACGGCCAGTTTTGAAACTAACGTGGAAAAGTTCAGCAGAAAAAGTTAAGGCTTATAAAAACGGAAATACGAATTCCTCATACCAAAAATACGATTTCAAAACGTATATAGAATTCGTATATACGAAAAATTTGTGCAAGACTTTTGAGCACATCCCTAAAGTCTAATACCTTCAGTATATATTAGTGATGTGGATCGGATCGGCAAAATCGATCCGATCCGCGATCCGGAGGTCGGATCGGATCGGATCGGATCGGTAGGCCCGTCGGATCGGTCTGGATCGGATCGCTTGAGTCAGTCGGATCGGCGATCCGACTATACACCAAACATCACTTACGGTAAAACAGCACTTGGCGTACTCTTGTAACTAAAATTGATTTCACGACATCAATTTTTGCATGTATATATTATAGGAATATAGGACACAAGCTTTTCTCACTTCTCAGTACATATTTTATTTCATGTGCTTTCAGTTAGTTGAGGTCTTTATAAGTTGCTTTCAGCTTCAGATAAAACATAGCTTTCTTCTATTACAAAGCAGGACTATTTAGACATTATGTATATTTTTATATACCGAAAGCCATGATTCAAATTCTAGCTAACTGTACTGTTGGTACAGTTAACATTTTTTGGTTTTCGCACTTGTGAAGCAGCTTTTTCTGACTTAGATCTATATACCTAAATCGAAGGCGCCAAAATTTAAGTCGATATAAAACTTATGTTAGCCAAAGTCAGAGTTATTCGTTGGTTTTTGTAAGTTTATGCTTAAATGTATGCTAATTGCTAAGTTCAGTCAACTTACAGTTTCAGAGCTACATAAATATTTTCAATTTCTGTTCAAGTCGGTGATCAAAAATATGATATCAGTCTCAGTGACTGTAACAACTGCTTCAATACCGATAATTTAAAGAATTTAATAATTTTTCACTTATTAGCTTTTACTTTTTGGCAGATTTGTACTTTATCAAATTAGTACGTACGTATTTTCCATGTATGCATAATTGGAAAAGCTTAAGAGGGGGGGGGGCTACGAATTTCACTAAAAGTTCGATGTTGGAAAAACTAGCTAGTCTTTTGCCACATAATAGCATTAGGTTTAGTGTAAAATAGTCTACAGTTTGAAAAAATTTTATGCAGCGTAGCGTCCTGTGGAGCCATCAGAAGTTGGTGTTATCGGTCCAAAGCTCGACATGACACGTACACAGACTTCGTCTCGCCCTGATCGCTATGGGCAAGGTATGGTACCCAAATTTTCCAAAAATAGTTCTGACATATAGCGCTTTGATATCGTATAAAATAATCTCTAGACCATTGCCTACTTTTCTGTGCTATAGGATCAAAGTGCGAAAAATTGGGTGTTGTAGGTCTATACGGGTGGAGGTTAACTAACTTCTAATGAGCTGTGGTTTACCAAATGAGCTCAATCTTGCTGCAATTAATACTCCAAGTATCTGTCTTAACTTTGGTATAAATGACGTGATTTCGTTAATCCCTGCGTTCGCAGTGCTGGATTATATTACCGATATTGCCGCTGTTATTTGGTGCCATTTCGAAGACGTGAGCCAATTACTCCAAAGTACTGTGGCAGAATCGGCTGAAACTTTACACATTACAGGCCAGTGAGTGTACCAAGATGTGCCGAAAGCTATGTCACCAAACGTCGTTCCAATGTTTAGAAATGCTAGATTGATTTCTCAAAGTATGGATTCGCGATCGCTCCAAAAAACTCTAAGACAGTTGTAAGCGCATACTGAACGAAGGAAGCGTCATATCGAAAAACGGATTTGATATTCGGATTCAGCAGGTCAAATAACCCCTATAACCACCTTTTCGGCAAAATCGGAGACAAAAAATTTTTTGACCCCATTTTTCCTGTGCTTGGCTAGCTTTTCAGGCCTAAAAATAAGGGTTATTTCTTAACAAAAAGTTTGCTAGCACACTAACCAGAAAACCAAAACCCTTGAAACTCACAGACAGTTTGCCCCTATTAGAGCCTAATATTTGGTAAAAAGCTGGGGTAGGCTAGGGGCTGTCAATTTTATTAGATCGAAAACGGCGCACGGTCACTTTGCAACTTTTTGCCAAATTTCAAACTTTGAGCTGCTATAGCTGAAGAAGGAAGCAACGCTCGAAAGCCGGAATACTTTTAATATTTAGCACTTGTAACACTTAACATTTATGGCTGAAAGTTTTAGAATTAGGCAAACCGTTGATCCACCAGAGCTGAAAAAACCTTTTTGAAAAATCCCATTTTTCGAACTAAAATTTGTACTTTGGCGTCCTGCCAAAAACGGTGTATATGAGATATATTGTTGCGCACCCTAAACTTTTTAAATTTGATATGTTGGCTAACGTTGGGGGGAAAAGTAGGTCTCTCCGACGATGTCGTGCCAACCCGTTCGTAGCCCCCCCCCCCCTTAAGTCCACTCCATAGCGTTTTCTGGTGTATTCAATATTCCTAGAATCTTCATCTTTTACAGTACTCGCCCTGCCTATCAATAGTTTCTTAGTAATGCATATTGTGTTTCATAGGGTGTAAATGAACTGTGAAGCCGGTTTAATGAAATTACCACGAAAAATGTGTATATATAGCAAATCAAAATCTGACTTTAAAAGCAATCAAGATTTGATTTTTAGCGATGCTAAACCGGATCGCCGGATCGGATCGGATCGACCGATCCAGGACCCTGATCGGACCGGATCGGATTGCCAAATTATTTTTGTGGATCGGATTGGCTAATTTTTTTGCTGCCGATCCGATCCGATCCACATCACTGGTATATATGTAGTCCGTTTTGGCTGCTGTTCAAGCTTCGGTATCAGTCGCCTAAAAAATTACGCTAATTTATTTGAGTTCCTGTCAGCAATTTAAAAACAGTTTCAGTTTTATAGACTGGAACATCTAATTCTGTAGTCTGTTTGCACCAAGTTGAAATTAATTTTCGACCTCAGAGAATTTCTTAAAAGTTTGCCTTTTCCTTGTAGGATGCATCATAAAGCTTAATAGCCTGTTCCGTAGCCCTCATTGTCCAACTCATGAATAAAATTTTATGCGCTATGCTTAAATTTGATAATTTTTTACAATTATGCATTTGGGTTTCTTAATAATAAAACAAAGCAATTTCAGTGAAATTATAGAGTAAGATGTTGTTGTACAATGCAAAACCAAACAACAAACCAGTTACACTTAGGTTTTTGAGGAAGTCAATTCGGATCGCCGGATCGGATCGGATCGACAAATAATTTTGCTGGATTGGATCGGCAAAATTTTTACCTGCCGATCCGATCCGATGCACATCACTACATTACATTACATCCACACGCTGTTTAGTCCAAGTCTAGAAAATTACTCAGCTGGCTCAGAAGTACCACATTATATTTGCTAAGTTAGCGCATTTGCTCAACCAGAGCGTTCAAACTTTTGGTTACCTCGAAATTTTTCTAATCTTAATTTTTTGTGTGTAACACTGCCTTGGTTAATGGAAACCAACGGCAAATACCTTGTGACAATGAAAAACCTAGAGATCAGCTATTTTGACGCTTTCCAAAGTGGAAGTAGTTACGATTTCGGATTTACAACGGCTGAATAAACTACTTAGGTGTAGCTAAAGTAATAGGATCAGGACTAATTAGCCGAGATCGATCAACAAGCTTTCAGACTTGGAGAAGTCTTGAAAAGGGATCTCCACACTTGGACCCCGCCAAAGGATTCGGGGCTCCATCCGGCCCCCAAAACCTAAAAACTGCCGTTATTTTGGTTTTGGCAGTAGATTATCAAAACATTTGCGTCTACAATTTTTTGATTCATTTGTTAGAATTTTGCACTTTGATATTGTCCTAGCATGCCCAACGTTTTCATTTACGTATGCAGGCTTGTGCAGAAGATCAATAAAAACATATTGTAAATATTTTCGTGCATGATATTCAAGGATATTTGGGACGATGGATACTTTAAAGCTTTGGCATAGCTGGTCTAAATGTAGACATTTTACAATAAGTTCAATAACCAGCCATTAAAGAGAAAAGTTCATTCAAAAACGGTTCTTTGGCGATAGGGTAACTGCTAATGGAAATTTTGTAGAATATATCAAACTCTGATATTCATTATGGTTCTTTCTTAAAGAATTTATTCGAAATTTTAATCCAAATTTATGTGCCCATTTCTAGAATTTCGCAACTTACTTTTGCTGAATTCTTGAAATCGTCAATTCTTGACATTTCACATTTTGGAATTTGTTGGAATATACATAATAGGGCTACCTATGTATACAGTAGCTAGATACATTATATTTGTTTAGTATCTGGTCCCTTCAGACTTCGCTTCGCATTCTATGTAATAGAATTCTTAAACTGCATCCCTCTGCCTAGCCTATCAACGTATTTCTAAATACCGGTTAAAACCAGTTACAAAACCGGTTAAAACCAGTTACAGCTATAAGCCTTGTTATATCTGGGCTTTTATGGAGCTTGAGTTTAATCTATTGCCACATCATAATGCTATTGCAGTTTATTGCGCCATCGTTAATATTGCCCACCAGTTTGCTAATCACGCCATTTGAGTTATCTGGGCTGCATTAAATTTAGCATAATTGATTTTGCATTCTTGTTTGTCCAGTACTTTGCTGCAGCATTATACCTGGTGTCCAGGAATTCATTTTAGTGTATGCTCTTATTGCGAGCAGTTCTGTTATTTGTGCTGAAGCCTATCTGAACTCGCAAGTTTACATAACCTATAGGTGTCTTACTGTAATCAATGGCTTAGGTTGGTGTTGCATATTTATAAGGCTTTTGGTTTAACTCCTTGTTTGCAGTTGCTAAGTTTATATATATATATATATATATATATATATATATATATATATATATATATATATATATATATATATATATATATATATATATATATATATATATATATATATATATATATATATATATATATATATATATACATGTAGTGTCTTTTCGCGAAAATACACGTAATTACACTTAACACTTAATTTTTTAATCTTTAATTTCTGTGCTGGCAGGCAGCCTGTTATTACTGACTGACAGTCCGTTAATATTATCAAGAGTACATAATAGATAATGACAACAGGCAGGCTATCTGTTATCAGAGCAAAAACTATGCTATGCGCGCTATCGGCTAAGCGCCCCCCCCCCACAAATTGACCCCTCTCACACCGCCCCTATATGGGTACATAGTTCCAAACGGGGGGCGCTCACTCGCTTAGTATGTTTTCTACATGCTTATGTTAAACATACACGCTTGCACCCTGTTCCCAAATTAGGCCTCGGTTAATTATAACGTGTAATTATGCAAAGCAGTGAGCGACCCCCGTTTGGACCCCGTACCCATATAGGGGCGGTGTGAGAGGGGGTCAATTTGTGGGGGGTTAGCCGATAGCGCGCATAGCATAGTTTTTGCCCTGATAACAGAGAGCCTGCCTGTTGTCATACTCTTATCTATTATGTACTCTTGATATTATTGACTTTGGCATATGCCGAAGACCCGAAAACACTCGATTCAAAACAATGGTTAAAGTACTTTAGTCTCAAATTTCATAATTGATCAAACTAATTGTTGTTGCAATTTAGCTAACTTTCTGAACTTGTATATACACTTTGTCCATGCTTCTCAAGAACTAAACAGTATAAATGGCAGCATATTACAGTATTAACGAACACCATCACATAAACGAATCCTAAATAAGTTAAGTAAATATTATAAATGGAAAACCAATACGCAAATGTACAAATTCTCCAAGTTTGAAAATTGCAACAACAAATTATTTTTATCCGTTATGATATTTTAAACTAAAGCCACTTTATCCAATGTTTGGATCCAATGTATCCATA
Organism: Trissonchulus latispiculum; assembly: GCA_030248195.1. NCBI lineage: Eukaryota > Metazoa > Nematoda > Enoplea > Enoplida > Ironidae > Trissonchulus > Trissonchulus latispiculum. The sequence goes on along the minus strand of JASAND010001936.1, from coordinate 63,111 downwards.
AAAATTTTATCAGAACCCATAGTTTTGTACTTATTAGACCTTTTGTCTGGCCTTCATTATATGCCACTAGAAATTAACAATATAAACGGACTGTCTGTCACACTAAAAGCACAAAAGCTAAAAATTAAAAATTATATACGTGTTTGCTTTTTATAGAACAGACGCCATAAATTTTGCATCATAAATGAATCAGCTTTCACAAATAATGTTATGATTTGATTTATTTCGCAAAAAGCCCAACGAGCTTGGACTTTTCGCGAAAACCGGGCTGGTAGCACAAATGAGCATAGTTTAAACTAATTTCTCAATGTGACCGGCCACTTCACGAAAAGACCGAAATTGTTTGTCTTTTCGCGAAAAGACCAATTTCGCAAAAAGACCACGACATATATAGCTTTATTTCAGGAATTATACATAATTCCTGCAACGTTCAGCAATTTTGTACAACTTTTGTTGTAATCACGAAGTTATACAGTTTTGCGTCTAATTTTAGGAATTATACATAATTGCTGAATATTTTAAGGGATTTTGTATAATTCCTGAACCTTTCAGGAATATTGTAGAATTCATGAACCTTTTAGGAAATTTTGTATTAGTCAGCCTTGCCTTGTACAAGAATTGCTGGTTTTGTAAATCAAAGTGCTAAATTTGTGCTGATCTAAATTCACGCAGTCTACTTCTAATATGCTATTACTTAATAATCGCTCTTGAATTACTACCAGAAACAGGACAATATTCTATATAGTCATTATTCTATTTAGTCAAAATTTCAGAAATCCATAGCGCTGCCACCCAAAACTTCAGTAATTCATAAAGCCGATTCCGAATATATCTAGGCTTCATAATTGCTGAGTTTCTAGCCTTTAAATGTGATGTTTCTGTTGAGCGGAGTTATACATAATGCCATTTTATACAATGTTACGGTGACATATATACGTATATATATATTTATTAGACCCTTGACTTTAAAGGAATTTTGCGCGCAACACTTGTGTTCTAAAGCTGGAAACAGCGACAAAATTTGCTAACACATTGCTTGTGTTTTCGAGCTTAAGCACATCAACATAGAACGAGTGAGCGTCAACGTACCCCCGTTTCGACTAGGTACTGGGGCCCGTTGCATAAAAGGTATATATTACTAATAAATTATTAGTGATTAGTTGATTAGTGTAGCAGTTTGACTGAAAATAGGTAAAGTTGTGGAAGAGCCTGAGGGATATTCTATATGTCGTTTTGTAGCTTTGGAGATGCTCTATCGAACTATATATTCTAAATTGGTGTAAAATAAAAATTTGGACTAAGCTAAGAGAATATCTTTCAAAAATGGCGTTTTCTCTGAAATTTCTGATCAGAACTATTGAGTTGGTGAAAATTATAGAAAGTTTTGGCCATTTTTGAATTAATCACTTCATTATTTACAAAATAATACCGAAAACACCAAAATTTGTTGGCTAAATTAATAGCTTTGCTCATAAGCACTGCTGTACTAATCAACTAATCACTAATAATTTATTAGTAATACCTTTTATGCAACGGGCCCCTGGTTTGCGGGGGGGGGTCACTAAGATATATAAAATTCTAAATTCAGTTTCTAACTTTTGCAGTAATCGTTTCCCTGAGACAACCCAAAAATAAGAAAATAAGTCAAAATTGACATTTTTCGAAAATTTTCGAAATTTAGAAATATGCACAATATCTACATCAATCGATAGCTTTTCAATTCTAAAAAACTTTACATCTATTTAAAGTTATCGGTCAAAAACCGTATGTTCATGAACTTTCAATTTCTGTGTTTGTGAGGTTGTCTCACAAAATGGATTGCTTCAAAAATTAGACCGAATTTTGTAAAAAGCTCTTCGACGAGTTTTAGATATTGTATTTAGCTCCAAAATGAGCTATAAAACGTTTCAACCGGCTTTGATTTGAGTAAGTTGTTGTTGTCAGAACGAAAAATCTGAAGTTCCTATTTTCATTTTCAATAGGAATTGGAAATTTTGAATGGCTGCAAGAGTACATAATATAAGAGATCGCTAACGGAAGCAAATCAGACCCTAGTGACCCCACCGCATTTTCAAGATTTCACGATGCTCAAAAAAACTTTTTCATGGTGGCCTCGTTATATAAGACACAATTTTTCAGTTATTCCTAGTTTTAGAGAAAAGTGCGAAGGTTCATGTATTAACAAAACAAACGCGATGGTGGAAGGGCGGAGGTAAGCTCGGACCCCCCCTGGCTCTCTTGAACGGTTTCTTCGTGAAGTCCTTTTAGCTTTTTCTAAAAAATAACAGCAACAGAAAAAAGTTTTTCATTCGAAGAATAGGGTGGGAGGGTGGAAAAACAGGTTCCACCGTGTTTTTACGTGTTACATATAGAAGGGTGGAAAAGAGTCCAACCCCTGGGGGTATATATCTTGTTTTTTCTTCGCGAAGTTTTTTGTCAATTTTTTCTAAAGAATTCAGAGACAGAAAAAAGCTTTTTCATTTCCATAATAGCGTGGAAGGCTCGAAGACTGGTACCACCGTATTTTTACGTGTTAAACATACAGGGGTGGTGGCAACTTCGGACCCCCGGGCTCTCTTGAACGTTTTCTTCGTGAAGTGTTTTGTCTTTTTTTTCTAAAAACTCAACGACAGGAAAACATTTTTTTCATTTCTATAATAGCGTGGAAGGCAGGAAACCTGGTTCCACCCTGTTTTTACGTGTTAAACATATAAGGGTGGAGGCCAACCACTGGGGGTATCTTGTTTTTTCTTCGTGAAGTTTTTTGTCTATTTTTCTAAAAAATCAGCGACAGAAAAAAGCTTTTTCATTTCCATAATAGCGTGGAAGGCTCGAAGACTGGTACCACCGTATTTTTACGTGTTAAACATACAGGGGTGGTGGCAACTTCGGACCCCCGGGCTCTCTTGAACGTTTTCTTCGTGAAGTTTTTTGTCTATTTTTCTAAAAAATCAGCGACAGAAAAAAGCTTTTTCATTTCTATAATAGCTTGGAAGGCTGGAAGACTGGTTCCACCGTGTTTTTACATGTTAAACATAGAAGGGTGGAAGCGTGGAGCCCAACCCCGAGGTATCTTGTTTTTGTTCGTGAAGTTTGTTGTCTATTTTTCTAAAAAATCAGCGACAAAAAGCTTTTTCATTTCTATAATAGCGTGGAAGGCTGGAAGAACATGTTAAACATAGAAGGATGGAAGCGTGGAGCCCAACCCCGGGGTATCTTGTTTTTCTTCGTGAAGTTTGTTGTCTATTTTTTCTAAAAAATCAGCGACAAAAAAGCTTTTTCTTTTCCATAATTGTGTGGAAGGCTGGTTCCACCTTGTTTTTACCTGTTAAACATACAATTGAACATTACTCATTGAACAAAAAAATTGAAATGAAAACAAAAAAATGGGTGGAGGGGTGGAAATTTTTTCCACCCATTTTTACAGTGCTAAACATGGATGGGTGGAGGGGTGGAAGGAAAGTCGGGCGATCTTTCATTGAACAAAAAAATTGAACTGAAAACAAAAAAATGGGTGGAGGGGTGGAAATTTTTTCCACCCATTTTTACAGTGCTAAACATAGATGGGTGGAGAGGTGGAAGGAAAGTCGGGCGGTCTTTCATTGAACAAAAAAAATTGAAATGAAAACAAAAAATGGGTGGAGGGGTGGAAATTTTTTCCACCCATTTTTACAGTGCTAAACATAGATGGGTGGAGGGGTGGAAGGAAAGTCGGGCGGTCTTTCATTGAACAAAAAAATTGAACTGAAAACAAAAAAATGGGTGGAGGGGTGGAAATTTTTTCCACCCATTTTTACAGTGCTAAACATAGATGGGTGGAGGGGTGGAAGGAAAGTCGGGCGGTCTTTTCATTGAACAACAAAAAAACATTTAATGAAAAGAAATGAAAAAAATCTAAAAAAATATTTTTTAAAACTTCCATGCTGTCACCTGAATAGGATGGGCATTCATAGCTTTTCAATTAAATGTTGGAATTTAAGATAAAAATTTCAATTATACATTTAGGCCTTCCTAAAGGTCTTCAGGAATACATAATTTTATGGAGAAATGAATATTTCTGGTGGTGCTTGTCAGCTGTCGAAACGGAGTTGAGAAAATGACAAATCTATGGTTTTTATGAGTCAATATTTCACAATTTCGGCATTTCTTAATTTATGCGCGTTATTCATGCCACTAAAGCTGATTCACTCTAAACACGGAAATAAATATTTTTGTCTAAAAATGGACCAGTTTTGCCAAAAAAGTAACACATTTGCCGAGTGTGATGAGGAAATATGAAATATTTTGTGGCACTGTATACATACCTACGAGCTGATGGATTAGAGCTAAAGCTTTATGTTTTTTCATGGTTTTTAATTGCATTTTAGTTTTCAGTTATTAAATGTTACATAATGTTAAAATAGGCCATACTTGGCGTTGGGCGTTGACGTTAAGTTTTATTCCAAATTTTTGCATAACTTTTTCCCTAAGACCTTAAGGATTTTGGTATTCAGGAAAGGTGTTGGTTCAAATCCTACAGGCGGGCCGAGCAAGGATAAATCTCTGGTTGAATTGGAAAAGAGACAGAAAACTGACAAGAATAATTATATTACGTCGGATTGATATAACAATTTCTAATTAACTTAGTACATAATTACATATTCACCAGTTTAGCTAATTGACTAGATCGTTCATTTGATAAAGCCTTCTTCAAAAAATTCTTCAACACGATAAAGCTATCTCTTCGGTTAGCTACTGTCCTGGCCGGCCTGGTTCATTATTAGCTAGCATAGAATCTGGGAGGAGCTTGGGGTGGGGCGGGGCGGAAAGTCAGCAGCTGGTTCAGGATTGGGGCTAAAATGAGCTCATGAAATTTGACGATTTCACAAATTTCAGGAATTCCTTTTACAATATTTTTCTTCCAAAGCATCTCCAATAATTCTGAGTCTTTTTCCAATTTCTTTGATTGTTTCCTTCGTCTGTGTCACTTCCGAACCTGAAAAAATGGAAATTAAATAAAATTCGTCTCCAGAGGAAATATTTGGCTGTTTCCTTTAAACAGGTTCCACTTAGCAAAAACGACCCCATTTAACGTCTGTGCTGTTCATAAAATTAATTTTAGCAGCTACGACATAGTTGGAGTCATATTGTCCATTTAAAACATAAATTAAACTTGAGGAAACAGTTCTAAGGGTCTTTCCATGATTGGGTTAAACAAACTGGCCAAAATTTCAATAACAAAATGTCTCAAATGTAAACTTCGAGAATCTTAGTTTTAAAGGGTCTTTCCCATTATCCCCCCACAGCTCCGAAGAAGTACCGAAGTAGCACAATTTGACTGATTGAGTTGAAATTGGGTAGGGATAGGTTTACGGACCTGTTGATTTCAAAAATGCAAAAATTTTTAAATTTTTAAATTTTTTTTGAAAATTTAAAAATTTTAGTATGGTAAGGGGGAACAAAGGGGAACCAAAAATTTTTTCAAACAAATTTTGCTGAAAAGTTGCGTATAAGGGTTTTCTGGGGCGCTGATCACGAATCTGAAATCAGTTTTTTGATTCAGCTTTCGTTAGCATAATATAAGCTAAAGTTTTAAGCTTAAGATGTAAGCTTATCCTGAGCTAACGAAAAGCTGAATCAAAAAACTGATTTGAAATTCGTGATCAGCGCCCCAGAAAACCCCTATACGCAACTTTTCAGCAAAATTTTTTTCAAAAAATGTTTGGTTCCCCTTGCTCCTCCCCTTACCAAACTAAGATTTTTAAATTTTAAAAAAATTTTTAAAAATTTAAAAATTTTTGCATTTTTTAAATCAGCGGGTCCGAAAACCTACCCCTACCAAATTTCAACTCAATCAGTCAAATTGTGCTTTTTCGGTACTTCTTCGTAGCTATGGGGGGGATAATGGGAAAGACCCGTTTTAAATGCAAAACTTAAAGAGCGCAAATCAAACTTAATTGGATTGTAGAAAGAGTAACTTATAACACGACTTGAGTTCTAGTATACAATTGCTCCAATTAAACTTTGCCCCCTCAAGGAGTTGTGAGCTATTGATCATTATTGTATATTATATTGTGCACTCTTGATTTTATTTTTATTCCAAAGATGCTTTTGAAACTGCGAATTTCTAATAAATTTAGTGCCAATTGCCCAGAGCGTTGAACACGTTTATCTTGAAAACATTAAAGGTTTTAATAATAATGAGCTTGCAGAATCTAAAGTTAATAATTAAGACTTCATGTTGATTCAAAGCTACTAAAGCTTTAAATTAGGATCATTTATCAAAGATATTGTCTTAATAGCCTTCAAATTTACCATTATCATAATTCTTATCCTGAGTTCTGCTTGATTCTTCCACCGACAAAGACTTGTTGGTATCAATTTCTGATTTCGACTAAACATGCAATTTAATCCATTCAATTAATGAAAAACTGCCTACATAGGTGAATGTATATAAGAAAAGAATGCAACTAAGGTGCCAGCAAAAAGACCTACAAAGAGGCGTATTCCCAGTTTGTCAACTCACCTGTTACACAACTCTTAATCCCTACAATTAAGGTTGTTCCCAGTTAGTCAACTCTTTTTCAGTTCATCCCACTTAGTCAACTCTTTCATAAGGCATCCCCAGTTTGTCAACTCTTTTTCATGCCATCCCCACTGCGTTAACTTGTTTTCGTGTCAATCAGTTTTTTTCTGAGAGGGGGTCTGCTTTACACTGGCTAAAATAAAATTTTAACTCTACAAACGTACTAATTTTTGTTAATCAATTTAAGTAGAAATATTGAACTTTAAGGTGGTGATTCCTTTTGGAGACATCAACTTTGAACCATTAGTACTCAACCATTACTTGGAGTTAAGAAGCCATTTTTATATCAAAATGCAGCTTAACATTTGCCCTTTCTAATGAATACAGCGAAACTAACTTTAGTTCACGAAAATTATTTTACTGTATTTTCGAAGTAATTTAATTTTCCAGATTTTTTGCAGACTAAAGTAAATTTTTTCGTGAGGCATCGACCACATCATTAGATTCCACTATCAAATAGCTGGGGACCCTTTTCTAATTATTATGAAACCGCTCTTCGTTATAAAGAAATTAGCTAAAATGTATGCGCAACCTGGATTTTGCCTACTTTTCCCAACTTTGGCAAGCGACCACTTTAGCTAGAAAGCAGCAATCGGGACAACTAAAAAAGGGTCCCTGGGTATTTTTGTGTAAAACATGTCTAGTAAGTGGCAACCCTCTAGCTTGCATAGTAAATGCTCCACAATCGCTGGAAAGAAATTGGTCATGTTTTTGCAAAAACTACAATTTCTATGATAGCAGCGTACGGGGTAACAGTTAGAATATTATAATGTCACGGATAATTGATCTCGACGAGACCTTCAAATTGACACCCATAGTTTAATTTTACGACTTACGTAGCTCAAGAAATGGCGGATTATTTGATTTCTGCAAAAATGACAAGTTTTCAACGCCAAAATAATAAAATCGACTATATCTCACGATAGCGAAAAGCTAGAAAGGTACTTTAAAAAGCAAAAATGTAGAGCTCAACAAGATCTTTCGAATGAATGTGGTCGTAGCTATGCAACTACTGTCTAAATTTCAAAAATCGGCAAAACCCGCCCTGAACGGAGACGTCGAAGTTTTGAAGCGGGATTGCGCGGAGGGTGTTAAAATACTAAAAGAACTTATTTTGGAAAGTTTCATCAAATTTCATCTTGGTTTGAGCCGTCAACCAACAATATGTGCCCAAACGGAATCACCACCTTAAGTCATAAATAAAATTTGCCATGGAAAGCGCCAACTGAGAATATAATTTCAATTTTTATTAAAATTTAAGTTAACTTTTAACTCAGATTCAATTTTTGTTAAATTAAATGTTTTATCTTTACAAAATTTTAAAATTTTTAGGCTTGTACTAAATTGATGCATTGCAGATAAAATCTTGCTGACAGTTAACTTAAATAATATTTCTGTTTAAACTAACTAACATTATTTGTAAAAAGTTGTTTCCCTCTAAGAACAACTGATTAATTTGAACAAGAGTTGACAAACTGGGGTTGGCATGAAAAAAGAGTTGACAAGCTGGGGACGCCTTAAAACAGCTGACAAAGTGGGGATGACCTGAAAAAGAGTTGACTAGCTGGAGACAACCTTAATTATAGCGATAAGAGTTGACTAAATGGAGATTTGACAAACTGGGGACAAACTCTACAAGATGATGAGGGTCTTGCCCAGATTACTTACCCAGTGCTAAAATTTTTAAACTTGACTAATCGAGTTGAAATTTGGTACGGGCATGTTTTTGACCACGATGAGTTCAAATATCGCAAAATTTTTCGATTTTGCGAATTTCTACTTTTTTCGATTCGCAAGAGGGGACCAAGGGGAAACCGAAAATGTTTTGACTTCGATTTTGCTGGAAAACTGTGAGAAAGGGTTTGAATTTCGAAATTTGAGATCTGAAGTCCGTTTTTCGATTCAGCTTTTCGTTAGCTTGATATAAACTTACGTTGTAAGCTTAAGTTGTAACCAGAGCTATACTGCTATACTACCTATACTGTAAGCCTATAGCTATAGCTATACTACCTATAAGTAAATAAATAAAGAATTAATTAAATCAAATTCAAAGAGTAATATTTAATATTTAATATTATATATAAAGGGATGAGGTCCAGGTCTGGGGGGAGGGTGAAACCATGGTCTGGGGGGGTGCTCCTGTATGGTCCTGAGTCATCTATTATTATTATTATTATTATTATAATTAAATTAAAGACAAACTGCAAACATAAGCTAGTATTACCTGTTTCCTATTCTCAAAGGACTCCATGAAGTACCAGGTCTGACATAGAACAGAAATTACGAGGAAGAACATCTCTGAGAAAACTTAAACCTGAACTGATTCATGTGGAAATAGAATCAGAAATTCTACTTCAATTCCGATCATTATTTCATCCAAACGTCCTGGCAGCGCAAAGAACCAATCAGAATTGAGCCTCCTTTTTGATTGGTTGTTTTGAGCCAATCATGAACTAATAAATCTCTCTCCTTGAAACTACCGTATGCCTCCAATTCCATACAGCTTCTGCATTTCTAATCCAAAATCACCTGAAAACATGAAATTAAAATTTAGAATTGAGAAAATATGGAGATGTGAAAATGCGTGAACAGAAGGTCTATTTTTTCACAAATTTTTAGTATTAATTAGTTATTAATGTTTTCTTTAGTCCTGAGTCATGTACCGCCAATTAAAAAATTTAACATCAACAAGGTCAAATTTACATTTTTCAAACAAGTCATCCATTGTCATGTTACAAATTCCGTTGTCATTTTTCAATCATTTTCTGGAAAGTTAATAATTCTACATTTATGGGGAAGTACTTGCATTTTAAGTCGGCTTCCTTTGATGTTGTTACACAGGTGTGATGGCCAAAATAGCATAAAAAACAAAGTTTTTGCAACACTCGAATTAAGCAAAAGCGTGTCATAATGGGACTTTTCAGAAGCTGAAATTACATTAAATTAGTGGTTTATTAAAAGTAGGAAATGTAGTGGGCAATAATTTACACCTCTAATGGCCAAATCTACCTACCACAGTTACTCAACACCGTGAGTGCTTAAAATTCTTTGATGTCACCGACACACTATTACAGTTTACAGTTAAAAAATCTAATCTAATTCAAATTAAAATTTCAAACTCAAATTTGAGCTATCAGGCAGATATATAACGGATAATAGTTTCTGCTCATCTTTCCTTCCAAAACCCCAATATTTAGTCCGGTTTGTAATTTACTGATTTTCCGTGAAATGACTTTGAAATTAATATTTTATTTACTTTAATTTGTTCGGATTTCTCACAATATTCTGAATTCCACCGAATCCAGTATTTTCTACCAGTTCTGCACGAAAGCAGACAACTGACATTATTTTTTGCGTACCATTTTTGAAAAACTAGTAATTTTTAGTATTGGAAATAACTATCGAATGTCAAGCACACAATTCACACAGAATGTCGAATCATTTATTCTCGACAGCTCAAAAGATGAACTATATTGGGACGATTGGGTTGCCTTTCCTTTCAGGCACTCCATAGCAGCTTAAGAAGCACCATGGTCTATGTATGCACCAACAGTTAAATGTAAAATTATCTGTTAAAATGATACTGGAATCCTTAAATTTCCTAGCTATCAATTACTTAACAATAATTAATTAGTTAATTTAACTTTAATCATTTAATTAACTGATTTAAATTTTCACAATTTTTAGACAAGAGTAACTTTTAAATTTATCGGTATCCCCTGCATCACGTAAGCGGTTCTAAAATTTGCTAATTCCATACCAGGGACTAGCAATGTTTTTCATCGTCCTGGAAAAACTCAAATTTCGGAAAATATAAAGTGCAATATGCGACTGTCATTACGATATTGTCATCGCTTGTTTACACCAAATTTGTGAGATTAGGTAGTTTATTGTTTATCAGAAAGCCAGTGAAGGTTGGTTGCCTGAGCATTTTAAGACTATCCAGGCAATCCAGGCTATTAGGTGAGATTTACGAGATGAGCCTTTAAGCTTCCGGCATTATACTCAATTAAAAGCCAGTCCAGGCATTTGTCACAATTTTCACTCAAACATCCACAGCTACAAGTGATTAAATTAAGCTCTATGTTGTTTAACACTAAAAAGAATAGATAATAATAATAATGATAATGGTAATAATAATAATAAATTAAATAAATAGATAATAAATAATTAATAGATAATAATAAATAAATAAATAAATAAATATTATATAATTTGTTCACTAAGGCCTTTGGTTACCTTAACTGCTAACACTGATTTCAACCTTTCGGCTTACGTGAATGGGTTATATGACTGAGATTTGCTACATGAAGTTGGAAAGTGTCCGAGTCATGTGACCCAGAGACGTCTATGAGATTTATGGGATGCACCTCTTTTAGCTTCCGGCATTCAACCAAATTAAAGTTCAAAACATATGTCAAAATTTCCATTCCACCCCAACCCTGTTGTTAGAACCAGCTCAACTTTAGTCTGTGTCAAGGTGGCGTTATGTAGTTTTAGTGGTTACAAAAAGAGTAACAATTCTTATAAAGCCTAGGTTAAGTACAAACGTCCTGCTATCTCCATAACAAAAAATAGAAATTCTATGAAAATAAATAAGTACTAAATAAATTAAAAAAATAAGAAACTGTTTAATTTAAGAAAGAGTACACTGTTTATGCTGTGATTAATGCGCCACAGACCAAATGTAAGAAACGTTGAAACAAGTTTTATGTAATTTAGTTTTACTTCCATTCTAACACATTTAATAGAAATTCATTTAGAAGCAATTCTGATTCCAAATTGTAGGTGGAATTTAAATTATCGCAAGTAATGATTAAAAATAAACTACAGCTTTAAATCTACCGTAACCTTTGACAGGTTTTTTATGAGTAATAGCTTTTCCTTTAAAAAAACAGAGAATTGCTAATTATCCTTATTTTTCGGAGAGCTCACCTTCCTGAGTCAATTTTTCACAAAAAATGAATCGTTTACCAACTGTCGGACCAGAATTTTTAGTCAATTTTTTATCCAAAAGTAGTTGCTTAAAAATTAATAAGTCTTTTAACCTCAGCCATAAATTTTAAGCCTTTGGTCTAACATTACTGACAAATCAAAAATCAAGTGCAACAAGTTGGCCCCTAAAAGAGGCACTATTCTGCCCTGGAGCCGGAGTACATAATGCGAATAAATGCTCAACCCTTTCCCGCACAGGGTTAAAACAGTAAAAGTTCATTGTAACTCGTCTGCAGGGTCTGAAGTCTGACCAAAAATTCTTGGAACCGAACCGAAAAGTGAGCGCTTGTCCTGAGTTAACCTTTGAAGTTAGTCTATAAAGTATATATTTTTAGAAACCTCAGGAGGAGGAGAATCTGCTAAAACCATCATGTCCAGTCTATATCCGGTTACTGGATGCCAAATCGATAAAAACGCTTCAGATTCGGAAAGAGAATGCTAATTAATTTAAACTCTAGCATTTTGGTCCTTGGCCCAAGACATCTCCGAAAATCCGGTCACATCCGGTCCGTAACTTGATGTCTAGGTCACAAAAACTCTACAGCAAGATGGGTAGGTCGTACAGAATTAGCTGATTGAATTTTTGCATTCAGCGGGTCGAAATTAGTCTATATAATTTAGTAATCTAATATAGTTTTGTCCAATTTGGACCAAAATTGCGTGATTTATGGTCGTATCCGGTGCAAAAGAACCGGAAAAATAGATTTTTCCGGCCCGGTGCTCGGTATCGCGGATTGAAAATGTTAGTTTTTGGCACAATGAACATTTGGGAGGCTGCTTTCATTTTACCGGTGTCACAACAATCGAATATGCGGTCGATTTCCGGTTCTGAACTTTGAAATTTGAGATTTGATGGGCTATTATCTCAGTATCCGGTTGGTCCGGTAGTCAGATTATTTCATTGAAATGATATTTCGTCTATCCCTAACGAGCCACAACCTCAATTTACTTCATATCTGCTGCAACTTTTGAATGATGGAGTTTTAAAAATGGTTCAAAAATGACTTATACGGCATGCGAATGCTAAGCGTAGGATCAAATCTCATGTCCGGTTTAACAATTAGACAAAACAAGCAAAATCAGCCCACTTTTAAAACGCTATCATTCAAAAATTACAGCAGATATGAAGTAATTTTAGGTTGATGTTTGTTAGGGATAGACGAAATATCATTTCAATGAAATAATTTGACTTCCGGACCAACCGATACTGAGATAATAGCCCATGAAATCTCAAATGTCAAAGCTCAGAAAAGGTAATCGACCGGATATTTGATTACTTTGACACCGGTAATATAAAAGTAGTCTCCCAAATATTCATTGTGCCAAAAACTAACATTTTTTCATCCGCGATTCCGACCACCAGACCGGAAAAACCGATTTTTCCGGGTTTTTTTCGCACCGGATACGACCATAAATCACGCAATTTTGGTCCAAATTGGACAAAACTTCGTATATAGACTAATTTCGACCCGTTGAATCCAAAAATTTAATCAGCGAAACTGTACGACCTACCCATCTTGCTGTATAGTTTTTGTGACCTAGACTTCCGGTTACCGGACATGGACCGAATGTCACTGGATTTTCGGAGATGTCTTGGGCCAAGGACCAATATGCTAGAGTATGAATTAATTAGCATTCTCTTTTGGAATCTGAAGCGTTTTTATCGATTTGGCATCCGGTAACCGGATATAGACCGGATATGATGGTTTTACCGGATTCTCCTCCTCCTGAGGTTTCTAAAAATATATACTTTATATAGACTAACTTCAAAGGTTAACTCAGGACAAGCGCTCACTGCTCGGTTCCAAGAATTTTTGGTCAGACTTTAGTTAAGAGTTTTTACTCTACTCTTTTAATTCATTGGCGAAAAGGCCCTTAGACATATGTAAATAGGATTAGGATAGATCTAAATAGGAAGACAGCTTGTGTTGTCAGTTTGTTCACTTCATCACTTGTTCACTTTTTATTTTTCTTATCATTTTTATTATTGTTTATTTTTGTATGATTTATTAATTATTAGGTTAAGAACATTTCAGATATTTTCCGATTTTAGGTTTCTGTTTTCGACTACAGACCCAACTGTTTTGATTTTTAGAACCGAATTTGTGTTTTTGAAGTTTTTCTGAGACTTTGAAGGCTTTTCTGTGGAACAAGTTAAAAGCTAGGATCAAGCCGTCTGCACAAAGGTGAATGGGAAAGTTTGCTAAACTGGTGTAACCTTTAATAACCAATAATCAATAACTAATAATAGTCAATAACCAAAAATGATCTGATGTTTTCCTTTCTCAGCAACGACAGTGTCTCAAAATTAACAGCAGGAGCATTCATTTTTCATTAAATCTTAAAATTTGGGAGAAAAATTGCATTTCTGTATTTTGGTCTTCCCTAAAGGTCTTTTGAAAAAAACCAAATTTTATGAAGAAATTAATATTTCTGTGATGCTCGTCAGCTGTCGAAATGAAGTTGAGAAAATGACAAATCTATGGTTTTTATGAAGCAATATTTTACAATTTTCTACATTTTCTAATTTATGCGTTAGTCAACCAAAAAAGAGAAATAACTTTAAACATGGAAATAAATTTTGTATGCACATAAATAGACCTGTTTTGGGAAAATTCACAAACTGGTTTCAAGAAAACTATGGCAAAATGTAGTAAAGATTTTTATTTGTTGTCGATTAGGATGGGAGCTTGAGGGTCGAAGTCAGCAACATCTGAAAGTTTTATTTTCAAATTTAATTGAATTGAAAAAACAAAAATTTTGTTTCTTAATGTGTGTGCAAAAACTTGCTTTACTTTTCCAAAGTTGAAGTTTCGCATATTAGGCTCTTGCTCATAATCGGGCCACTTTCCCTAGCAATTAGTGCAGAGAGAATCACAGGGCCTTTTCATAAAATGATTAAACGGATTAACTTAAACGGATTAACTACTTAATTTAATCCGTTTAAGTTAATCCGTTTAAGTCGTGGCTCAGTTTAATCCGTTTAAGTAGTTTAATCTATGATAATCTTTAATCTAATAATTTATGAATACGCAGTTTTTTATCCATTTAATCTGTTTAAGTTAATCCGTTTAAGTTAATCCATTTAATCATTTTATGAAAAGGCCCACAGTTTTAGCAATTGGGTAAAGCGGGCTTTAAGCGGTCTGGGAGATTTAGTCATGCGGTTTGGGTTGTTGGAATTCATAAGCGTGGTTGGATTGTGTCTGACTGCAGTGCTGCATAGGTAGAGCGTCGGTCTAGTTAGCCGACGGTTATTGGTTCGATCCCCACCTCAGCCTCGAATTTTTCGGGTGTATGGTGCTGTAGTTGTACTTTCTAAGTATCTTTATTTCGTCGGTTACCTTGTATATCTAGCTACCACTGGGATATGCCTTGTCACCCTAGTTTAGGCGTGCTGAGCACTAAAACGATTGCCAGAGCTAATGAGAGACTAAATTTAATGTACATATTTTCTGTCATTTTAGTGAAGGTATAATAGAAGATCACCAGTTTGTCTAAACTGACCAGATTATGCAAATGTAGGGTTTCATGTATAAAATCTTCTTCAATAAGTCCACTGGAATGGTAAAGTTTTTTTCTTTGGTTAGCTACAGCCATGGCTGGCTTTCCAGGATGGCTAACTATAAATCAGCCCATCAGTCCGGCTGAATTTTGAGGGAAATCCGTAGCTGAACGAAATGAAATTTGACTTGATTGCAAATTTTAGGAATTCATTTTAGAATAATTCTCTTCCAAAGCATCTCCAATAATTCTGAGTCTTTCTCCAATTTCTTTGATTGTTTCTTTCATCTGTGTCACTTCCGGTCCTGAAAAATGGAAAATTAAATAAAATTTGTCTCCAGGGGAAATATTTGTCTGCTTCCTCCAAACAAGTTTCACCTAACAAAATGATCCCATTTAGCGTCTGTGCTGTTCATAACTTTAATTGCAGTACCTATGACTTCTTTAAGGAGCTTTAAATCGCCCATTTAGCACCTAAAATTAGAACTGAAAAAGTGGAACTGAAACTTCTTAACCTTCTGATATTCCGGTCCTATTCTTAAGCTTTAATCTGAGAATGGTTCTGAAGAAGCCATTAACTTATATGACGAATCAGATTTACAAAGACGTGTGGATGAGATTGGATACAAACGAAGTCGCTCGACTTGTGGTAGGTGCAAAATGAGAAAAGTGTCAGCAGAAAGTTTTTATAAGCCTTGTCATCCATCTCATGGACTAAATTTGGTCCAAAGAGTTCTGGTGCAGTCCAGAGAAAAACTACTTTCCAACTAATTGAAGGGCTGGCTGAAAGCAGCTGCTTTGTGCCAGCTAATTAGTGGTCTGGGCGGGGTAATAAGGTTTATCATCGTAAAGTACTAGTACTATTAGTATCGCTATGCATTTGGTTAAAATTCGGAACTTCGAAATGCTGCACTAGGTGAGGCTAACTGTGCGTTTGTTTTTCTCGGTTAATAACACTCTTCGGAAGTGCATTTGTCGGCGCAGTGTTACAACGATATGGTCATTTTGGTCCAATACTGGGATTATATGTTGGTAGGCAGTGTCCTCCCATGCAACCTTTTTTGGTCATTTTGGCCCCGCTGCCAATTTTGGCTCTGTGCCAAGACCCCAAAAGTCGAACTTTCGTTTTCGCACCTTGGTTATGATCAACTTTACATGGTGGCAGCTTGATCGGCTTGGTTTATTTGAACATCTCGAATTATGCACGGAATGCAACCAAGGGGATTTTTGAATTTCGCTCTGCAGCTTTCAGGAGATGTACCTGTACCTACGAGAGTACAATCGACGGACGAACCTAAATACCAATGACGAAACATGTAGTAGAATCAAAGTCACAGTGAATGAAAATGTCAAGGAAAATAACATGCATAACATAACACCTACCACTAAAACTTAAATATTGTAGCAACAGGATTTGATCCTGTATATCTATCGCACATAAATCAATCAGCATATCCAAAATGGCTGCAGAGGCTGCGTACTTAAAATTGGAGAGCATTTTGTTGGCAAAAGCCAGTCTTCGAAATGATTATCAACCGTTTTTGGAAAGAGATAAAGACCTTATCAGGTGGTCCATTATATTCCACTATTACATTTCCTAATAGTCCTTGCAATGTCTTGAAGCTGATACCTAGTCTTGATTATTCTTGAGTTTTGAGTGGTTGAGTCTGAGTCATAGCCTCATTCTGCACGAGGTTTTCTAACTCCATTGAACAGTTGCCCAGACTATTTGCTAACCTTGTATCAAATCTTGCTTTTACTGGCTCCAGCAAGATTTGAAGCCGCCTTTAGTTTTGACTTCCTAATTCGCAGTCGGCTCGGATTAGCCTTGGAGAATCTTGAGAGCACCCACCTCATGGCACGCTTCGTGGTACGCTCCCACATTTCACACACTTACTAAACTTGCAGCCATCTTAGGATCTAGGCATCTGCTTGTGGTGGTTAAGCCTCACTGAGACGTAGGTCAATTTGATGCCCCGTTACAGAGTCTAGTAGTGAGAAGGTTGCTTCTTGCTAAGGGTAAGCAGTAAGAGGAAACCTGTTTGTAAGTAAACCTGTGCTAACGTTCTATATTTACGGTTCTTTTAGATATTTCGAACCCGAGAAACTGGCTAAATTATTGCAACTGTGGTTCTTGGTGAAACTTGATGATGATATGGTGTTGGCTGTGGCCAGGGCTCTGCTTGGAGGCCATGAAGTGTTGTCTGGCACAAGACAGCTACAGCAAACTCATTGAACTAATCAAAAAGATTCTAAAATATCCGTCACGCGTCCATTCTGCCATGTTCATCAAAAGAATCAAGAGATTTCTAGGGAACGCGCAACTGGAAAGCCTGATCACTGAACTATGCAGCTTGCGGCCGAATGTCAGAACCGACATCGCTCTGATTAAAGACATCATTGTTATGTCATTTTTGGTTGGGCTGGATAAGGCCGAGCTCTCCCGAGTCTATCAACTGGAACTGTCGGAAATTCGTCGGAAAACTCGGCCAAGCATGGTGCCAGCAGCACTTATCAGAGGGAACCGACGAGACCACGGTCAGCAACCAATTCCAGATCAGTGCCGGTTTTGCTTCAGGAACCTGCACTGAATCCACTACGTCGAAGAGACGACTACCACCAGAGGACCCCGACGATGACGATGATGACGAAGAGTCGGCGGTAAAGGTTTCCAGAATCGAAGCGGAACTTTGTAGCAGCCAACAGCAGCTTGAACAGCTGAGAAATGAACTAGCAGTGCAAAGGTCTTGGATATCGCAAATTGTTAGCTACTTGAACACTCGCAGTTGAATGCTCGCGGCAGAATTCTGAACTTCTCAGTTATCATTCCTGCCAGTCAATTCTTATCTAGTTTCCGGGACTTTATTAACTCTTTCTTGTTACGTTTTCCGCAGGTTGGTCCTGTTTGTCATCAATTTAATTGAATGTTTTCTTTGGCTTGTTCAGAGCGAATCTGAAGTTCCAACCAGCAAGTCTTTGTCGCAGATCTGCTTTGTCGGTCCAAGAATCAAACAACACTCAAGCTAAGAATTATGATACTGGTTAATTTGAAGGCTATTAGAAAATATCTTTTATAAATGATCCTATTTATATATTAGATTTGAAACAAAATAAAATTCTAATTTTATCAGCTGTGGATTGGATTAATGCAAACTCCAAATCATTCGTTGCTTTCTGGCAGGATGAAATGTCTTTCTACGATATTTGTTGGGTTTCACTAGAAAGCCCTCGTTTGGCAGGTAAGGTGGCTAAACGACGAAATTAGAATAGAAACGCTAGGAAAATCCGCCGGACATAGTTTCTCACCAAGCATTAACATCCGCAAAATCACAGCCCACTTCGTTGTGGTCTAAAACTCCTGGATATAGGGATTACATAACAGCAAGAGTGCATAATTGCACTAATATTAGGAAGAAGAGTAAGTCACTAGAGGGCTTCTCTTCACTGCATTGCGTAACGGTGCTCCGACCACAATACGCGAATGTTCCTCCGTTTGGGGGAGGAGGGTCGACCAAATCGACATTGCATACCCCCTCCGTTTGGTGGGGGGGGGGGGGTAGAGCAGAAGGTTACGGTAGTTTTTGTTCTATTCGAACATGGGTCCCCGTTTGGGGGGGCCGCCAACAGCCAATCACAATGAGCAAAACATAGCCTGCTTGAGTCTCCCCCCCCCCCAAACGAGGACTTCTTTCAGCGACCCCCCCCCTCAAACGGGGACCACTTTTGGCTACCCCTCCCCCACCAAACGGGGACCGCTTTCGACTACCCCCCACCAAACGGAGGGGGGCTATACCTGTCGACCCCGCCCCCCAAACGGGGGACCATTCGCGTATTGTGGTCGGAGCACCGTTACGCAATGTCAAGAAGAGGAGCCCTCTAGTGGCTTACTCTTCTTCTAATATATAGGAGAAAATCATGGACTCTTGCTAACATCTTAAAGTTTTGAATCTTAAAGATCTTAGATTACAATCATAGAGAGCTTAGAGTCTCAGTATAATCAAATATTGAGAGCCTTTATTGAGGTTTTACAAATATTTTGAGAAAAGTTTAATTCAAATTCACCCGTGCTTAACCTGAATTCGACTTGTATTGAGACAACGAAAAGCTGAATCTCAAAATCGTTTTCAGGTCGTGTTTACCCTAAATTCCGCTGGTACTATGCAAATTTTAAAAGTATACTGAACTTGGGTAGAGTAGAAACCGTAAGCTGGCTTCATGTAGCTGTACATCTATCAAAAGATTTTGAGTACACAAACCTAGCAAGATCCCGCAGATTAGACGTAGGAAAAATTTATTGGCGAGAATCCGTGGAAAATTGTGGAGCTAAAACCCAGACAACCGGTTTCCAGCCAGATGAGAGAATTTCCATGGAATGTTTTATTGCTTAAAACTGACTGACTTGATTCCGGTAAATCGATATAAAGGCAAGTATGTTTTATATGTATTAAATGTGTGAAATGTCATAGTTAAGGGCACGGCTGGCCAGTTTCCGCTTCAACGGAGATTTTCCATGGAATTATAAAACAGCAAAACTCAGACAGCAAGATTCCGACCGATACAGTGCCATTCCGTTGAAAATTTATACGTCTAAACTCAGCCCACCAGTGTCTGCGGAATCTTGCTAGGTTTGTGTACTCAAAATCTTTTGATAGATGCACTGAATAGTTCCTTTAAGTCTGTGCTTGAAGTCAAGCCACGCCTTATGCTTTTGCTGACTGACACTCCGGTTTTTTGGGCGAAAGAACCCGGATTTTCCGACCCCTCGCCCCACCCCAATTCCACCTGTCTGTCTAGCCAGCACATGTCATCATTCTGAAAGGTAAAGAATTGCAAAGAAAATGACACACCAGACCAAAACATAACTTTGGCTTTTGCTGAGATAACGAAAAGCCGAATAAATAATCGTCTTCAGGTTATGGTTAGGTTAGGTTTTCAGGTTTCGTTATTCAGTGTTTCTGAAAATTCCAGCACATACGTTTCTCAATGTTAACTCCAGCTAAGTCTATCTAACAGAGCACAACAAAATCTAAGCCAAGAGACAAGAAGATTACTGACTCCTGAAGAACTCCAGGATCAACTTCGAAATCAAGCCTGTCAAATCCACCAGGATCGTACCAACCTCAATAGCCTCAGCCACAACGTTTCTGGTCTCCTGAAGGACATTGCTAGCCTACGAACAAAGCTTGATCAGAATATCAGCCAAGTCAGACAAGACCTCCTCACTGCCCGAACCGCCATAAAAATGTAAAAATATGTACTTGTAAAAATTAGGCATTATCATGGGACAGTAGTTGCCTGCGCCTTCACCCTTTTCTGTGGGTGTTGGAAATCCTGGCGACTCTCCCTTGATTGGTTTCCCCGGAACATATGGTCCCTCATGGTGGAACCTCCGCCCGGTCTTCAGCACCCGGCTCAACGAAACTGAATGGTATCAGCGTTCCGTCCACGATTGTCGATGACATCGATCCGGATCACGGAATTGCCTATTCCAAGTGGAAACTCACCTGTGCAGACTTTCCACTATGCATCTGCCAGTGTCCGCCCGGGGCTCCCATAGTACCCCTGTTTCTGTGCAGTCCTCAGGTGCGCCTCCTGAGGCTTCCCCTTCCGTTGCTGGCACCCCACTTTTGGTCGAGCAGATGGGGTCTCCGGCAGGCCCTCCTGCACAGGATATGGCTCAGGCAAGTGATAATCCGTCAACTACCAATAAACGTTTGATCACGGACGCATCGCCTTTGACGCCTCAGGACGATGACTTTTTCGCTACCTAGAATCAGTGTCTAGCCAAAAATAACCTGCTGCTTTTCCTATACCAACGGCGATATAAGACACCGTAAGTAAATCTCCCCTAACGGGCTCTTCAGTCGCTGAACCAAAGACCAGCGTCAAAACTCTGCAGCAGGAACCTCCTAATTCCGCTGGAGTTTGCCTTTACTTGGAGCTGGCCGATTCTGCGCCGCGCACCCCTACAGCTGATCAGTATTTGGCTGCTCAAGACGCTGATCTTTGGCTCCCGATGATTTACCGGCAGAGACCTCTGCATCTGGAACCCTTCCACAAGCCACGCAGCTAAGTGTGTCCTACCTGTGGTCTTAGATCCGCCATTTGCCTGTGCCTGCGCTGCAATTGTTGTGGGAAAATACTTGTGCAGCATGAAATAAATCCTTAAATCCTGCTTCCTTCTGTTCCACATTCCACCGCCGTGAAGACAAATTTAACTGCGATGATTGATGGTGAGGAATCTTCAGTCACGAGATGTGTGTGCATCACCATGTGTTCGGCTTGTTTTCTGGGCTTTCTAGTATTTGATTTAGTCTGCAAACATTCAACAATTTCGAATTATGTAATTATTAAAATTTATCTTAACACCTTGGTTTAGTCAGATCTTAGGTATTTGCAGACTATAATAGTTTTTGAGCAGATACATCATAGAAACAGCACACTAGTCACAACAGAAATGTTTGTAATACCATTGAAATATCTACCAAAGTTTACTTTTCAGAATAATTTCAATTAGCAAGATGTTCTAAATCGGGTATGAATAGGTTATATAAATCTTATATCAGTATACTTCAGAATTTTCGTTTTACTTTCATCATTGAGCTTTCATCAGATATATATTGACCGTCTTAATTTGCACAATACTTTATCCACCATGATTCTTTCCTTGGCCCAGTATCGCTCCTTGGAATAAGCATTGCTGATGCGCTTAGGAATAAGAAACTTACTACTATTTTTGGTTAATTACTTCATAAAATACTATTTTACTATATACATACACACTCACAAACAAAAATGTGAATAATACAAGCATAAGTCACCCCTAAGGTACAATTCGCGAAACTTTCCTTTCCTATTCACTAAAAGCCGTATGAATGTTGTGATTTGCAGACTAAAAAATATTCTGAGTGGATCAGTAGTAGTGAACGTATTCGCGTTTATCGGACCGATATTTTAAATTTATTGCAAAAACGACTAATGTTCGTTGTTTATTTTTTCTACTGTTTTCATAATTTATGAAACTTGTAATTTTTAATTTACAATTTTCAAATCTCTGATTTGTGAGCTTTCAAAAACGTGAACGTTGCCATACTTAACTTGGATAATAAGCTCTGCAAGTTCCCTGTTTTGGTCCAGTTTAAGTTTACTAAATCAAATGTCCTTGCTGATTATTATTCAAGGCATGTCTCTCATTGTGATTGTAGCTTTTTCGATTTCTTTGGACGTCCTACGTGCAAGCGATCCAACAAAGTTTGATTATCTTTATGGCGGAAAACCTGACCCACTCAAAGATGTTTACGGTAAATTTAATGTTTGAATTTGTCAAGAGAACCAACATTTTGAAGTTTTGTAAACAATGTATTGGCCTTGGGTATTTACCCACCTCCCAGACTACATGTTACTAAAACTTTTCAAATCTGGCCAATTGAGCCAAATAGTAATATGGCTAGGTTTACAATTTCCATGCCAAAACGGAAGCCGAATATTTTAGTTTTTTGGTGAATTTGAAAGATCAAAATGAATCTATTTTCCCAGAAATAAAACTGATTTCCTGAAAATTGATCGGGCTAAGCGATATCGAAAGCAGACCAATACCGCCTTTTGATGATTTGGCCTAGTTTTAGAAAGTTTTCATAATTACAGTAGGAATAAAAACAGCGATATGTCTTCTGTATACAAAACTATTTTAAGTATGCAATGTAAGCAAGCTCCCTGCTTTATCTGTCACAATTGAAGTCAGTTCCTCAGTCCAGTAAATGCATACTCAAATGAATTTTTGTAGAAATATAATGTAAAGACATTCTGTCTTATTTTTTAGTTTTTATTTTGTACCTTTTGTAGAAATATTTCGAGTCTATTGTGACAAGGATAATGACTGTTCCCCTTGCTACAAGACCAAAGACACTAACAAGAAACCACCGTTTGATCCTGTAGCCTACGCAGTAACAGACATTTGTCCAATCGATGACGACATTCCTCTGGTCAGATCTGTCAATGTTTGTGGCATGTACTGTGGTGTTCGTAAGTGAACAATTCATGTATTTTAAAGATTTTAAAATTCTTTTGTTTCAGTGCGTATGCTATAAAAGCGAGCACACAAATTGAGCAAGATGCCGATTTGAACGTACGAAGAACTGTTTGGCTACATTCTATGTTTGAGGACTGCCTCCAGTTTCGCGGTAATAGAGTTAGACTCAAATCCACAGCTGAAGTCTTCAGCGTCAACGTTGAAATTGCCTTAGTCCTTTCGTTATTCACAAAATGTCTCAGCATTTACAGCAAACGTAAATAATAGGAATCTGGCAATGTTTAAGTGCTGAATATGTGCCGACAGACTCATAGAGAGTTTTGTAGCATATTTTTGACAGACATCCTGATAGCTTTGCATTCGGGTGTAATCGACACCAGCATAGGGTTAGCCCAGGGCATACATAGCCTTTAATCCCGTGCCCCAAACTTTTTAAATTTTTGAGACTAGAATAGTATTTGAATTTCAAATATCCTTTTAGTAATGCGTAGTGCTGGTTGTATGTAAGAACACGTAATGGGTATTTTAATTTTGTTTTGTTATCAAATCTCCAGGTTTTGGAAATGCTCAGGACTCGGTTTTAAAATTTTCTGGTGTACACACCATTCCAGTTGGTTCAAGCCGGTTAGGAGTAGTGTCAGCTGGGTATTAGTTTTTAGTATTTTGGCTGGGTGTTAAAGCTGACACCGAATAATTGTCTTCACTATTACCCGAGGCGTTTAACAAGGCTGGAGATTTGCCCATCACCTACTGTGTCAGCCTTCGTGCTGACATTACATGAACCGTGTTCATGTAATGAACACCCTGATGTAATGGAGAAGCCCAAGAGTTGAACCACGGAGCTACCACCACTACAAAGGACTGGCGCAATGACACACAAGCCCTGACTGCTAAGGAGATTTGGTCCAGGCGGCTCTCTTTTGACTCCGGCACGAGCCTCGCCAAGGGAGTGGGGCAGTTAAATTTGGCGAATAACCGAAAGTGGGGGGAGATGGCGCCTACGCTAAGGAAATACTCCAGGCTAGCTCCAGAGAGCTTATCTAGAAGTTGAAGTTAACTCAGTTACGAACTATATGTAATAGGAATATTTTGAGCTTCGTTTAGAGAAGTTAGTTTTAGTTGAAAACAGGCTACAAACAAGCTAAAGTTAGGCTAAAAATAAGCTAAAGTTCTGTGTTGAATAATGTCAGAAGTTTTGTGTTGAATGTTAAATGTGATTATTTTGTGTTTTCGCCCTGTGCCTCAAACTCTTGACTCTGCTAACTAACTGTAATTCAGCTTAGCTATTCTGTTTTCGCTGAATTATTCTGATAACTAACGAATAACCAGTTCTATGTGTGCCTTACCAATTTCTATCTACCTTTGTGAATTCATATTTTGTATGCGTCTTTGTGCTGCAAATCTTGTACAGTCTGAGTTACAGTGTCCACTTAATCGCATGTTTCTGTTTGTATGGACGATTTTGTTA
The DNA here is from genome assembly GCA_030248195.1 of Trissonchulus latispiculum. Classification (NCBI taxonomy): domain Eukaryota; kingdom Metazoa; phylum Nematoda; class Enoplea; order Enoplida; family Ironidae; genus Trissonchulus; species Trissonchulus latispiculum. The sequence goes on along the minus strand of JASAND010001936.1, from coordinate 38,550 downwards.
ATCGGGCTATTTTCTGATTTATGGGTTCAAATTTGACAGTTGGGCTTAATCGGCTTAAAACGAAGATTTTGGGAACCCCAGGAGCCCTTGAGCAAATGCATACGTCATGCTTATGATGACGTATAAATTTCTATTTCAAAGAAAACGGAAAAGTTCAAAGAAAGATAAAAAGACCGAAAACGGCAGAATTGCACGTGGACAGAGCTGTGACGGGGTTGGTGACTGACCGAAAGACTTCAGTTCGGGGTTGACTCTTTTAGTGACAGGTCGGCTTTGAAGGACCTGGTTAGCTCTCTCTCTCTGCTATTGCGTGTTGTGGCTGTTACGCCTGTATACTGTGGTTTGTGGATCTGGCCCGTTGAGCCTTGAAGATTGAGTTTTACTGAAGTCTGCCTAAGTTGGTTGGTCACCCCACTCTCTCTCTCGTTTTCGTTGTGATTTTTGCATTTCTATTCGATTCCTGACTATTTCGTGCCTTCTTTCTCTTTCGGATTTTGACAGACGCCCAAAGGTAGTTTTCTGAGACCAATTCTTTGACAGATGTGTTGTGGTAACGTTTGAACTAGAAGGCTGCTTAATACCTGACGACATTACTATTATTGGGGGTGAATTTTTCCCTCTCCGATATCTGGAAATCTGTAATTGTGTATTGTTGATACATAATTTTGAACTTCGAAATGTCTCTCTCTAATTGCTAAATCCGAAGCTGCGGATACAGTTAAATTGTATTAATTTCTTATTTCAGTATCATTGCCTCGTCTTGTTAATTAGGGAATTAATTTGAGGTTCAGAGTGGACCATTGTTTTAGTTACGGAAGCTCTGACTAGGTAGGAACAATAGTAAGCTGATCTCAAAGTTTGATGAGTGATCAGTTTATCATTAGGTAGTTTAAGGAGAAACGAGCCACTTCACCAGTGCTCCGAGTATTGTTTGAAGCGATCCAGTTGGAACCAGTGCTCTAAAGATTGTGTGAAAAGATAAAGTCTGCCCGACCCTCAAACGTGTGCAATAGAAAGGGCTGAGTTGATTAAATTTCATAAAATTGAGTCTTTGAAGTGATCTCTCAGCTTGTGAAAACACTATTAGCCTAACCTTTTTCTTTACATAAACAAATTAATTAGGTTAAAAGGAAGAACTTTACAATTGACGATTTAATGGGAATTAGAAATTGACAAAGGACGAAACAAATAGAAATGTAACAAAAATGATGAATAATTTACTGGAAACCAATAAGAAATTGAGGGAAGGGTGACAGGAGCACTCATCATAATGAACAGCAAAGCAATTGTAAAAGAGCACAGCAAGCAAACAAAACAATGAATGATCACAGATTGTAAAAAGGCATAATTATTCTTTTTGTGTTCTGACGGTTCTTTATTAATTGGCGGGATTAATTATTAGGAATTAATCAGCAATTGTGTAAAGAAGAGATGACTCTGCTGGGGAGGAAAGAGGAAAAAAAGATGGGCCCGCTGGGATTGCGGCGAATTTTCAGATATCTTTGGATGGTGAGACTGAGGTTGACCAAACTTCAAACTTAGCGTTTTGGAGCGACAGGCATCATTGCTGCAACACAGCTGGAAGTAGTTTGACTGTTGGTTGTTGGCGAAGACCATCCTTGAGAAGAGTGGGCTGATGAGAACTGTGATTGAGAGATGAAAGCAACCGTGGGGTCTGAAAGACTGACCGCAGAAGGCCATGCAGAGACCAGAGCTTTGATGTAGTAGGCGGCATTCTTTGGCTAAGACTAACATAGGCGCTAGGGAGATGATTTAAGGAACATAAGAATCATCCAGAATAGCAGCTACTAAGTGATCAGCTGAAGCTCAAGACAGTGAAGCATGGAGATCGTGCTAGAAAACGTTGGCCCAGCAAACGGAAATGTCATTTGAAAAGCAGATAAGAGGAGGGCGTTAAAATCTCTGGTTCTGAGCCGTCATAATGAAGTTTCAAAGGTCTCATGCATAATAACATTCTGTTATATACTTCTGTAACACCATATACAGCGAATCCTCCTGTTTTAAATTTCAATGCGTTTTGTAAAATACAAGATATTTACGCTCAGCGTTGTGTTAAAACATCTATTTATTTTATTAAAAAAGTATTTATTTTAATTTAAAATATAGAAAGGTATTGTCTAATTTACATATTTCTTTAGCATGCGTTCGCCTGAGGACGGCCGATGTAATTCTTATCATTGATTATTATGGAATTAGTTCTAATCACAAAGAAATAAACAAAGTAGCCAGGGAGCTTTTAGAAAACCTTGATATTCGGGAAAATTCTGTTCACTTGGCAATAATGACAGTGGAAGACAGCGTAAACGTGTTAACAGATTTTGCATATGATATGCAACAGATAAATGCTATTATGGACAATCCACCGGAACCAAAAGGAGATGTGAAAGGCAGCTTCGCCTTGGAGGAAGCACAAAAGCTTTTCAATGGGTACGTTTACCATACAAAATTTGTATACTAAATAGTGTTAGATCAAATCAAACTTGAATCTAATTAAAAATTGAATGCAATGTGCCACTTTCAATTGAGTTCTTAACGCACACGACACTTGCGATATCGGTCTGTTGCCACGACGTTCTGCTAATATTGCAATGTGACCAACTTTTAGAACAGTGCATTTGTAATCTTATTGTAGCTAAATAAAATTAGGTAGTTCAGCCTGCCACAAAATTTCATCAAGTACGGTGCACTTATTGTGTGTCTGCTTTATTTGTCTGAAAAGCTAGCTTTAGCATTTTGCTTATGTTTATAGTAATGTCTCTCAATAAATTCATGCTAGTGTACCGGCCAAAACCTCAAAAGTTTCAAAGTTTCAATTTTATTGGTATATCTTTTTACACAGGAATAGCGCAAGAAAGTACGCAGGAAGAATGATACTCTCAGTATCGGAGGCTGGAGGCCCGTTGGAATCAAAGGATGTTGCTCAATCTCAACTAAAGACTATTAGGAAGTTGAAACAATCCATGGGCGATTCTATTTATGCTGTTTTAACGGGTCTCCAGGGGGATAGTGCCGATCTTTATTTTGACTACAGAGAAATCTATGACAACAGCACCAACGAACTTACGTTTGCCAAGCCTCTGGATGAGATAAAAGGGATACTGCTCAAATCGTTTACTGAAGGTCTCCCTTCACAGGATTGTGTCATACAAGGCAAATTTACTTAACCATGTGGTATGATGAATCTTTGTGAATGGACAAATATATGAATATAATGAATATGTAATAGACTCAGTCAGATTTTTCTAGGATTTCCTTGATTTGATGTGGGTCGTAACTTCTAGTAAACCTTGATTGTTATTTGGGGTCGTACTTAGTTGGTTAGGGCTTCTTTAGGCTAGAATGGACCAGGCTAGACTAGATCTGATCAGGACCTAAAACACGGGCAAAGGTCGGCACGCAAAGAGGATGCGTCTTCGCTTAGATTGAGACTCCGGCTGTAGTCGGACAACCAGGGTCCAATGGCTGACCTGAAAAGGGGTCTGGGATAGTGAGTTCGTTATTGTAGGGGAACAGGGATTTATAGTCTCTATGGGCGACTTTAGTTTCAACTCTAACCTCAGATACGGATAGAATTGGGGGTCTCTGAAAAGTACGCGAAAGCCGAAGCAGCTGAAAGGTAAATTATTTATTATTACAAAATGAACAAGCAGTTTTACCAAGTTCCAGCAGACAATGGATCACTGCCGTTACAGCTTTACAGTCGACAGTAATACAGGATACTGTCTGCCAGAATTGCCTTTTGCTGGTTTTACCTGGTTGTTTCGCGATCAGGGCTGGTTATCCGGTTTCGCTGTCGTCACAACACTGTCTTCAAGTACAAACATAACATACTCTAGTGCTGTTTGGGGTTATTAAACCGGTATCTTATGTGCTTTATCTCACTCAAATCTTAGGCTCTATCTAGCCTTGACTGTGACTCTGTCCCGTACAGTAACTCTGGGGACCACACACACAATTATACTAGTTAACACCTTTTATAATCCGAATCGGGCGGGAGCGAGGTTGGCTATGTTCTGGCGTCTCCGTCTAATTGACTGCCCAGAAAACTGAATTTTGAGAAGATGTTCCGTCTCTGAAAATGGATAAAGACAAGTACAGGCTGAGAGAGTGTCGAGAATCGTCCGAAAGGTCGGGTCGGCTTCCTTATATAATTATCTCACGATTAATACAACAGGTAACACAGATAGTCAAGTGGTTTTAGGCAATGTTTTCCTTCAAGCTGGCGGAAACGAAGAGTGTTAAGTTGATCATGACTTATATGCTTTTCTTTAAAGTGCTCGTTGACAGAAGAAATGAGGCTTTCCGAAAACCTAGGTCAGGTAGCTTTCACTGCGTCTGCTTCAAACGAGCTGGCTCTGTGCCAAAAGATAGGTCAAATATGTATCTAATTAGCGATTCCACGAGACAAATCAAGCAGTACTGGATCAACACACTGGCAAAGGATCTCTTTCTGGATCCAAACGACAACCGAACACAACTAGACAGGCACTAGTAAGACGTCACACAGTAATTTCCAACCCGACAATATTCAGACGCGATTCTAGCAGCGGGATTCCTCACGCTCGGAGCAGATCGGTTGGCTACCTGAATCAAATGGGTTAAAACCCATTAGAAACAGATGTGCTGAGGATTAAAACCCTAGCAACTATTATCCGGACCGATTGGCTTTCAAGTGTGGGTTCGAGATCCGAATTGTGTTGTGTACGTGTAATGTGTTGTTTCGTGTTTTTAGATTGAACACCATTGGAAAACAGAGAAAAATGGACGTTTTGGGTGTTTTGGGGATCACACAAAGGATTTGGACATGATTGTGGCCATTTCTGACATTTTGGCCAAATATACAAATGTGGCTCTGTCCGAGCCTCCGCTGGGCATAGAGTCACGTGTGCACTACTCAGTACCAACTACAGACCTAATTACTACAGCTAACTGGCGACCTAATCTAAACTGCTGCACACTACCCAGTATATGGTGCATAACCTATTTGCTAGAATTGACTAATAATATATAACTAGGGCACAAATATGGCTACTGAACAGTGCCATGCTAATTACTACCAGTTACTACTTACTACTGACCACGTGATGCTAACTGAGGCCTATTCTGACTACTTCAGGCCTAAACTAGACTAATAACAACTATTGACAACTATTATTACCTTAACCTGAGCTAGTATAACCTAATATTTGGCTCCTAAACCCTATTACGACAAATATGCAAATGAAGTTACCTAAGTTCCTAAACCTTAACTAAATAACTATAGATTGACCTTTTCTTGCAGAGGTTCCGCACCTTAGGTGAGGTGACTTACGCGGGCCTCTGTGGTCAATCTAAATGATTTTAATCTGTAATGATGTATTTTACAATGCAGTCTTGCGGTCTGTGAAAGTGGCCATGGAAGCCACGAGTCCAAGCTTCCCCGTCTACAAGACATTAAGACCAAATTCAAAACATCAATCTACCCGGTTGCTTATTGACGGTGACTCTTGTACCCGACACATACCCATTCCCAATCAAGTCTCTGTCATGAGTGGGTGACAGGGGTTTTACCACCTAACCTGCCACCCACCGTCAGCATGATCGGATACCCTCTTTGCAGAGGAGTTGACAATACCGGGGCCACGATTCCAACGATTCCCACGCCTCCGCCACAAACCGCATCGCCATACTGAAGACAAACATACAAATTAGAATAATAAACCTAACCGGACAGCACATGACTAACATATACTAACTGATATTACCTGTCCCACGCATGGGCAATGCCTACACCACGCCTACACCGGTGTAGGCTGGACCCACGCACCCACGCAAGGCAAAACGAAGGACCCACGCAAAGGAAAGGCGCGCGAAGCGCGCCGCCAAAAGACCTACGCATACACAGCACACGCGCCGTCGAATGACCCACACGCAGCACACTCGCCCTCAAAATACCCACGCAGACACAGCGGAACTGTCTATGAATGCAAGATCCACGCAGACGTAGGACGCACGCCGTCGAATGACCCACACAGGCGCAGCACACTAGCCCTAAAAGTACCCACGCAGGCGCAGCACGATTATGAAGCCAGTGACCCACGCTAGGCTTGCAAGTCGTATGACTCCTAACTAATATTACAAATACTAACTGTAATTACTAATACTAACTATAATTAGTAATACTAACTAACACAGGACTAACAGTTTTGGCTATACTTAATCTGCTAATATAAACTGACTACTTAGTATATATGTTCTGATTATTATGACTCATTACTACCTAATATTATTGCTTAACTAACTATTGCCCTACGGACTATACTCAAGACCTCCGCGAGGGGTTTACATGAGCAGTCCCACGTATACTGTTATAATTATAACGCACGCACACATTTCATGCGAATTACCGCAAACACACAATTCTCACGTATTCCATTCACACAGAGTCATTCATACAACTACAATTATTCGTCTTCACACATACGAATTCAGACATTCGTTGACAGTTATACAAATACAATTATGCAGACACGTTCACACCGTATTCACACCACATTCACACTTCACGAATTCCTGGCTTCGCTCACAGCCTCAACTGGAGGAGTTTCCATGAGGAGCCCACATTCATACATCACAATTAATATTCCAACCTAACATTACTAATTTGGGGCTAATTCCCGTATTACTAACCTAACTTAAACTAATTCCTAACTTCCACAATCTTTGGAAAAAATTGGTCGTGTTTTTGCAAAAACTATATTGTTTATGATGGCAACCTACAGGATAGCAGTTGGAAGACGATCATGCGTCGGATAATTTGTCCCTATGAGACCTTCAGATCGAGGCCCTTGGTTTGATTTTACGGCTTACGTAGTTCAAAAAATGTTGGATTATTTGATTTCTGCAAAAATGACAAGTTTTCGATGCGAAAACAAGAAATTCGGCTATATCTCGGGGTAGAGAAAAGCTAGAAAGTTGCTTTAAAAAGCAAAACTGTGAAGCTCAATGAGATCTTTAGAATGAATATAGTCATAACTGTATAGCTGCTGCCAAACGTTCAGAAATTGGGAAAAACCACTCTAACCGGAAATCTCGAATTTTTGAATCGGGATTGCGCGGAGGGTGTTAGAACGCTAAAAGAACTTCTCTAGGAAAGTTTCGTCTTGATTTACGCCGCCAAATAACAATATGTGCCCAAAAGGAATCACCACCTTAAGCGATACAATGTTTACATATGCTGTGGCTGATGCGCCAAGGGACGAAGCCAAATCTATGAAAGCTTAAATCAAATTTCATTTAATATTATTTGCTTCCATTCTATGACATATTTCACATAGGTAGAAGTTGATTAGAAGGCAATTGTGATTCCAAGTTGAGTTGAAAGGAAAGTTAAAAGGAGTTAAAATTAATTCAATTTTTTTAGCGCACAGAGTTAAAAAGAGTAAAGCAGTTCATTTTAACTCGTCTGCAGGGTTAAACCAGTTAAAATGTTTTGCTGTACTCTGCTTAAAATCCGCTAACCATTTGCTAACCACATTTGGTGCAAACCAGTGTCAATCATCAAACCAGTTTGTTAATTTTCGGCCGAAGCAGTCCCATCCTTAGACACAAAATATATTTTCATGTCTTGAGTCAAATTTCATTTTTGGTTGACTAACGCATAAATTAGGAAATGTAGAAAATTGTAAAATATTGACTCATAAAAACTTAGATTTGTCATTTTCTCAACTCCATTTTCGACAGCTGACAAGCATCGCAGAAATATTAATCTCTTCATAAAATTTGGTTTTTTTCCAAAAGACCTTTAAGAGGGCCAGAATAACAAAAATGCAATTTTTCACTCAAATTATAAGATTTCATGAAACATGCGTCTGCCCACAAATACCGTAATCCTGTCTGTTTAAAAGGTGATTGTTTGGTATGCGTACAGCCTACTAAGTTTTCAAGTTTCTCAAAACCATCTAGTTTGGTATGCGCACACCTTACAAATTGGGGGCATACGGTAAAAGGCATCTACTTCGGTATGCGAACACCTTACAATATTACAATTTTCTCAAAACCATCTATGCTTTGGTATGCGCATACCTTACAAAACGGTTTATTACTGTAATTAATTTATTTGTTTCCTGCAATTTCAGATAGACGAAAGCTGTTTACATAGCCAACGAAAAACAACAATCGGGGCAGCAAAAGCAGCAGCAGCAAAAGCAGCTAGAAAGTAGCAATCGGGGCAGCTAAAAAGGATCCCGGGATATCTCTAACACATCTGCTAAGGGGCAACCGTTAGCAACTCTGCTAACTCTACTCTACCCTACTCTTTCTTGAAAAGGCCTTTCACCTTGATTCCTTGAGTTTTAATACCTAAATTTTCTTGTTATTTTGACAGAAATCTTTATTGTTTTGTTTGTAAAAGGTCTAAGTATTACGGTAGGCATTTGTAGGCAGAAGGACAGTTCTGATTAGTAAAGGTCAAATTGTAGGCACAAGTTAAATTTGTAGTTTTGATTTGTAGGCAGAAGGACAGTTTGGAGTTTTGTTATCGCAAAGCGGTAACTTCAAACAGTAGGCAGAAGTTGAATAGGCATAAGTACAGTAAAGCCATGAAACATGCATGCTCCTACTGTAATGTTGAGACACTATCGTTGCTGAGAAAGCAAAACATGAGGTCGTTTTTGGTTATTGATTATTATTAGTTATTGATTATTGGTTATATTATTATTGGTTACATAGGTTTAGCAAACGTTCCCATGGACCTTTGTGCAGACGGCTTGATCCTAGCTTTTAACTTGTTAAACAGAAAAGCCTTAAAATATCTCAGAAAAATGCTCGAAGAAACAGAAGAAATTCGGTACTAACAATCAAAAGAGTTGGCTCTGTAGCCGAAAACAGAAACCTAAAATCGGGGAAATCTGAAATATGCATAACCGAATAAATCATAGAAAAATAAACAATAAAAATGATAAGAAAAATAAAAAGTGAACAAGAGATAAAATGAAGAAGCTAACAATACTAGTTACAACTTCCAATTTCGAACTATCCTAACCCTATCTATGTCTAAGGGCCTTTTCGCCCGCGAATTTAAAAAGTAGAGCTAAACATTTTAACTGGTTTAACCCTGCAGACGAGTTAAAATGAACTGCTTTACTCTTTTTAACTCTGTGCGCTAAAAGGATTGAATTAATTTTAACTCCTTTTAACTTTCCTTTCAACCCCTCGCGAAAATACCACTCCACTCAAGCTTGATGGTTCCCCAACCACCACAGCACTAGCATAATGATTGAATTGAAGGAACCTAATTGCCACCCGAAGAATTCGAGCTTGAGGTGGGGATCAAACCAGGAACGTTTTTTGAAGCTTAGACTACTCGACTGCACATCTACCTGTCTCAGCATGCAGGGAGCTTTGACAGGCATGTCACTACATACAGCACATACAGCCTTTGACTTTGAAATTTTGACCTCTGCTTTCAGCACCGGAAATCTGACCGTTTTAACCATTAAAATCTGTGGAACGTAAAAGGCGGAGATTTCAAATTTCAGAGTATTTTTTCGAAATCACTTTTTTAAAACTTTGTTCTCACTAATTGGATAGCCTCGTTCAACAATTCAGCGCAAATAGTGAGCCAAAACAAGTAGTCAGAATTAAGAAAAGGATCGTTTTGTGATAATCATGAACTAGTCTTTGCTAAAACTGTCATAAATCAACTAATCACTGCGACTCATGCAATCTTATTGGCTGATATTTTACGTGTGTCTCCTTAGCGAACCAAGTCTTTGATCCAGTGCTGGAACTGTTTGATCCAGAAAGAGCAAGTAAAACTATGCATGAGTCACGAACATTTAGCTTTGAGTCACGCATGGTTCGACTAAAAAATTGAGTTTTTTATTGGTTCGCTAAAAGTCGCTTTGCGAACCAAGTTTTGAGTTATTGGCTCATTTTGTGTCAGCTGATAGTCCTTCAAGTGTACTCCATGAGTCACTCTTTAGAATTTAACGAAACCTCAGAGAAAAGCGGAATTTTTAAATAGAATCACTAATAAAAATACCAAATCTAATTGGCTTAAAGCGTGAAATGGTCCGCTCACCTAACATGAGCAGTGCTGAGAATAAAATAGTGGTTATCCCAAGAACACGCTAAACTTTATTTTTCAATTTACCAACCATTTGCAGTATCAGAGTCACCGCCGAATATACTATCCTGGCCGCAGCTTTAAATTCCATCGAATATTTGAAAAAATTTGAATTTTTGTACATGTAGAGATTGCTAAGTCGTGACTGCGTCCGCTCACCGAAAGTAGGGTGACTTTACTCCAAAACGCAGGTTATCTCCGGTTGTCCTAATTTTTTAAATTGGGTAAAAAGCTGTTTTTGCCGAAAAAACGACTGGTGTGAATTTTTGAATGGTTGCGGCGCTTTCACATGATAATAATTTATCAAAACATTGTCAATTAAATTCATCAAACTTAATAAACTAGAGACAATATGTTTCCAGTAATTTAGGAATTAGATTAATGTTTCTAAGAAAATTTATAAACAACGGCCATTCAAAAACCCACAACAGTCGTTTTTTCGGTAAAAAAAGCTTTTTACCCAATTTAAAAAAATTAAGACAAACAGAGATAACCTAGGTTTTGGAGTAAAGTCACACAACGGACAACGGACAACGGAGTGAGCGGACGCAGTCACGACTTAGCAACCTCTACATGTACAAAAATTCAAATTTTTTCAAATATTCGATGGAATTTAAAGCTGCGGCCAGGATAGTATGTTCGGCGGTGACTCTGATTCTGCAAATTAAAACGTGGTAAATTGAAAAATAAAGTTTAGCGTGTTCTTGGGATAATCACTATTTTATTCTCAGCACTGCTCATGTTAGGTGAGCGGACCATTTCACGCTTTAAGCCAATTAGATTAGGTATTTTTTATTAGTGATTCTATTTAAAAATTCCGCTTTTCTGTGAAGTTTCGTTAAATTCTAAAGAGTGACTCATGGAGTACACTTGACACTATCAGCTGACACAAAATGAGCCAATAACTCAAAACTTGGTTCGCAAAGCGACTTTTAGCGAACCAATAAAAAACTTAATTTTTTAGTCGAACCATGCGTGACTCAAAGCTAAATGTTCGTGACTCATGCATAGTTTTACTTGCTCTTTCTGGATCAAACAGTTCCAGCACTGGATCAAAGACTGGGTTCGCTAAGGAGACACACGTTGATATTTTCAAATATCACTTTTTGAGACTATAATTTGCTGAATCTAAAACTGGACAAACTGAATTTCGTTTTTTAGATTCCTACGTTCACATTTTCAAGACATTTTTGAAAATAATTAAGTCAATACATTGATATAGTAGTATTAACTTGTAAGCTACAGTTGTCAAAACATTTTTTACACTTGATTCGTCTTTAGATTTGTTAGTAATTTCAGACCAAAATAAAAAGAAATAGGCTCAAGATTTATGACTGAAGGTTAAAAGTCTAATTAATTTTTAAGCAACTACCTTTGGATAAAAAATTGGCTAAAAATTCTGGTCCGACAGTTGGTAAACGATTCATTTTTTGTGAAAAATTGACTCAGGAAGGCGAGCTCTTGGAAAAATAAGGATAATTACCAATTCTCTGGTTTTTTTGTAAATGAAAACTATAACTCATAAAAAAAACCTGTCACAGGTTACGGTAGATTTAAGGTTTTTGGTTGAGTTTTTGATCGTAATTGCCGATGATTTAGTGTTTGGATAATTTGGAATCACAGTTGCTTTCTCATGACAATGTACGTTAAAAATGTACATACGTTGAATGGAAGTAAAATAATCACAGCATAATCAAGGAATTCTTTCTTAAATTAAACAGTTTGCCTCAGGGGTGACTTTCGGCCACTCCAGCTTGTACTCTACCAATAATCATACTCCTGTGCTGCTTTGGAGTTCACATTTTCTGCCGCTGACCTTCGTCTCTTCGCCTCTCAAAAATTTTCCTCCAGCTTTATTTTAAAAGTTTTTTTCTAAATTCTGGCATGTTCAAAAAACTTAGTCTGTAAAACTTGTTTACTGTTTGTAATTTTAAACTTAATTTTAGTAATTTTTAACGCAACTAAAACTCGCGCTACATAACCTTGACGCAGGTTAAGCGTGAGTTAGGTTATGAGAACAGTGTTGGGGAGAAATGGAAATTGTGACAACTGTTTTCAACCTTAAATGGGTTGAATGCCGGAAGCTTAAAGAGGTTCATCCCATAACTCTCATGGATCTCTCTGGGTAACGTGACTCGGACACTTTCCAACTTCATGTAGCAAATCTCAGTCATGTAACCAATTGACGTGTATACTCCGAAAGATTGAAATCAGTGTAATCAGTAAAGGCAAACTAAGGCCTTAGTGACCAAATTATATATATATATATGTATATATATTATTATTATTATTATTATTATTATTATTATTATTATTATTATTATTATTATTATTATTATTATTATTATTATTATTATTTGGAGCAAATTATTGCTTTAATGTTAAATAGCAATTTAATCATTTAGCTGTTGATGTTTGAGTGGAACTTGTGACAAATGCCTGGACTGGATTTTAATTGAGTTGAATGCCGGAAGCTTAAAGGCTCATCTCGTAAATCTCGCCTAACAGCCTGGATAACCCTTATAGTTCTGAGACAACCATCGCTGATTATCTGATAAACAATAAACAGCCTAATTTCACAAATTTGGTGTAAACAAGTTATGAGCAATGTCGTAATGATAGTATTGGCATATTGCACTTTATTTTTGCCCAATTCTTCTCTTGATTTTCCAGGATTATGAAAAACACTGCTAATCCCTGGGAGGGCACAGCAAATGTCAGTACCGCTTACGTGATGCAGGGCATGCCGATAAATTTTAAAGCTATTTTTTTCTAAAAATTGTGAAAATTTAAATCAATTAACTAAATGATTAAAACTAAATTATTATAAATAGTAATAATGATAGTAATAGTAATTAGTAATAGTAATAATAGTAATAGATAAGATAGTAACATAACAAATAGATAGTAAGTAGTAAATAAGTATAAAAAAATTAAATTAAATTAAATAAATTAATTAATTAAAATTAAGTAATTAATAGCTAGCAAATTTAAGCATTTAAGCATTCCAGTGTGATTTTAACAGTTCTTTTGGTACATACATAGAGCATGGTGTTTCTTAGCTCCTATGGAGTGCTTGAAATTCAAGGCAACCCAATCGTCCCAATATAGTTCATCTTTTCAGCTGTCGAGAATTACTGATTCGACATTCTGTGTTAATTGTGTGTTTGACATTCGATAGTTATTTCCCAATAGTAAAAATTACTAGTTTTTCAAAAATGGTACGAAAAAATTATATCAGTTGTCTGCTTTCGCGCAGAACTGGTAGAAAATACTGGATTCGGTGGAATTCAGAATATTGTGAGAAATCTTAACAAATCAATAAAATATGAATTTCTAAATCACGGAAAATCTGTAAATTACAATCCGGGCTAAATATTGGGGTTTTGCAAGAAAAGATGAGCAGAAAATATTATCCGTTATATATCTGCCTGATAGCTCAAATTTGAGTTTAAATTTTTAATTTGAATTAGATTAGATTTTTTAACTGTAAACTGTATTAATTCTGTGTCGGTGACATCAAAGAATTTGAACCACTCACGGTGTTGAGTAACTGTGGTAGGTAGATTTGGCCATTAGAGGTGTAAATTATTGTCCACTGCATTTCCTTCTTTTAACAAACCACTAATTTAATGTAATAAAATAGGCTTTCTAGGGTTTATTTTAATCAAGGTTTAACTCTCGGTTGCACTGGATTTTACGCTCTCTTAAGATTTTCCAGGGGATCTTAGCCTCCAACCCACAGTTATACCCAGATTATTACAGTTCAAGATCGCTATTGTTTGCTCTTTCTATCTCTCTCTCGGGACTCCGGTACCTCTTCTCCAGGGACTGTGATTACCCTCAATTTCGGGCTAAGCCAGAATAAAAGTATTATCCGTCTTTTAATATCCAATCCACTCGATCCCGGTTTTCCAGTTTACACGTGACGACAATTTAGCTGGGATAGAGTGTTTGCTAATTACTATCCCAGAATTAGGCGCTCAGTGTTGCGCTCCTGAAGACACTATGACTGATAATTGTCCAGCTGTAATCCCTAAACTAACTTGTCACTACCTACACTCTATCTACGTTCCGAAATTTCTTACAGAAGGCAAGGCAAAAATTACTTTCTATTGAGTTTTTGTACACGATTACAATTCAGAACAAAAAAGGTAGAACAACAACTTTTTAGCGAAGACTCAGTTCTAGGCGATTCACAATTTACAATCAAATAACGAGACAATGAGCTAGTACGTACACAAAAACATCAGAATACAACCCAATAGCAAAATAACTGATTTCGAGACCTAAACGACGGGCAAATAACACAATAGTGATGCTCTCTCTCTCTCTCTCTCGAGCTTTACTACAAATTGAACTAGTACCGAATCAAACCAATGCCGCTTCACTGTGCTCCCAGAGTTTACCTTACCGATGAAATCCAAATAGTGTTGACAACGGTGATAGCAAAATAGATTAGGCGTAAATAAAATCTCAGATACTAGCGCAGGGGCTCTCAAGGAAACTGGATAATGGCTTTCGAAAAGAACTGTCGCACTCCAACGTTAAACTCCGTGCGGTCACAGGCACTATCAGGCCCAAGCAAAGACAACCAGAAAATACTGAAAACAAGACGACCGTTCAGTTCAGAGTCCACCCCAAGACTGAAGACTTGGGAGAAAAACAAGGTTGAGACTGGGTCAGTCACCCAGCTCTTTGTGTATTGTCCTGACTGAAAACTGTCAGTCAGGATTTGCGGTGTGCGTTGGAAGTCTTTACCTGTAGCGGCCATAATTTTGCTGAAGAAGAGAAATTGCTTTCTTATCTTTCTAAAAGGTTTCTAAGAGGCTTACCTGGGGACCAAAAACTCCCCAGGTAAGAAGTTTGACAAATATTTTCGTCTTTTCTCCCAAAATTAATTACCAACCGACCCATCAAAGGAAGCAAACAGGAATTTTCCACAATTACCCATAGGTACATACAAGGGGGTCACCATACAAAAATTACAAGCAGTTAAGCTCACCAATACAATGCTGTTCATTTCATTCAAGCTAGACAAACAATGCTGTTCATTTCATTCAAGCTAGACAAGTTCGAGTTACAGTAAACAAACAGGCAGCCAGACAACACAGACAACATATTGTTTTCATTTTCACTCTTATTCACATTTTGTTTTCAGTTTCACTCTTATTCCTAACGGACAAATTCATATTTCCATTTCATCTGCAGGTAGGCCATAGAACCAAAATATACAGACCAAAAACAATCAAAACGCAGCCTACCCATCACACTTCACACAATAAAAAAGCCGGTAAAGTTACACTAGGGGGACAAAATATACAGACAAAAACAGACAAAACGCAATACCAGACAACTCATCGCCACAGTTTGCCAGATTAAGTTTTGGTCAGCCAAAGGAATCAATCCGAGGAACCTTTTAGGACGAAAGGAGCAAACCGGGGGCACGATACGTCAAAGACTACAACTAACCATCCAGCGCTCACAAATAAAGTTACCATCCTTTTTAGGCAAAAGGAAGAAACCGCATGGTACAATGTCACTACATTTTATGCATACATTTTACTAAACTGTCTACACTTAGGATCAGGATGTGGATCGGGGGTGGCGCTAAAAGAGTTTTTTGCTACTCCCAATTGACTTTAGGGAGAGGTTACCAGATCATGGTAACCAGCGCCGGAGCAGGATGGGACCAGGAATCATCTGTGGCAGAAATCAAAGCAGTTCGGTGTGGCTGTGGCAATAGTCCACTCAGTTCTGATGGAGGTTAGGTGGCCAGGCAAGGCCACGGGCAGGAGATCTGATGAGGATGATGATGATGATGGTGGCGTTGACGCGGGCTATGCTGGTGTTGACGCTGACGATGACGCTGACGCTGTTCTGACGACCGGAATACGGTCTGACGGGGATGCTGACGATGCTGACGATGCTGACGCTGACGCTGACGCTGACGCTGTTCTGGTGACCGGGATACGGTCTGACGGAGGTGCTGACGATGCTGACGATGCTGACGCTGACGCTGACGCTGGCGACCGGGATACGGTCTGCCGGGGATGCTGACGATGCTGACGACGCTGACGCTGACGCTGACGCTGGCGACCGGGATACGGTCTGACAGGGATGCTGACGATGCTGACGATGCTGACGCTGACGCTGACGCTGGCGACCGGGATACGGTCTGACGGGCTGCACGCTGAGGTTGCTGGCCGGGAATCGAACCATCGGACCAACCACCACTGGACCAAGAAACCAGAAAAAATCATTGCTGGGATTCAGCCTAAAATCGAACACACACAAATAAGTAAGGTCAAATAGGGGTAGCTAGCAACAATGTCTAGCTACCGACGAAAAATCACTCAAGGACCGTATTCTGTCCACTATGGGGTCATATCTAGCTTTTATTCGCAAGAATAAAACACTCAAGGGGAAAATTCGTGTCAGCTTTCAGAAACTCTCGGACGAAACTTGGGAAGGTAGGAAGCACTTGTAGTCAGCAGTTAATCACAACCTGAGTCAATATTCTCTCTTTTCTTAATCGTTAACACGTCAGCAATATTCTGATACTCGCAAACAACCATTTCTACCACTAGAAAGTCAGCCTAATAACAGGGAAAGTTGGTCTAAAAGCAAGGGAAAATTGGTCTAAGGTCAGGTAAAATTAGCCTAGACCCATTTTTCTCTCGGACAGATTTTGGTAGTACAAAAATAAGCTTTTTACGCAAGACAGCCAAAACCAAATTGTCAGCTTTTCATTCGAAATTCGTAAATTAACCTTTAAAATCAGCTATTAAATCATTTCAAAACTCGCTCTCTCTCTCTTTTTTAAACTCGAATCCAAGAAACTAAGAAAACAAGACCAACAATAAGATGAAACTCATGACAAATCCGGGTGCAGGTGTGCTGTGCTTCAAGATCCATGGTGAAGGGTGCTGGAACTGGAACCAAACTGTGCAGAAAGGAAAGAATCTAAAACTAGTGCACGACATGCATGGTTAACGAAACAGCTACTATCAGGTTAATACGTGCTCCTTTATAATTAGTATTTTAGTTCCATCAAATAAACGTTCTCTATCAATTCTAGTGTGCGTTAGCAATCAAATCAAGTGCTACAAACAACTAAATTTAGGATGGTGGAGGTGGTTGGAGTGAAACAAAATAGAACTCGTGCGTTAATGCGGAACACAACTGGGCAGTAATCACTGTATGCCTAAGGGATCCTGGGTCCGGACATGCCGTAAGTGGGGGTAAACTCAGTACTGCCGAATTCTGTACTCAACTAAAAAGCATACAGGCAACAGAGAAAAACGGTGCAGAAAAGAAAAGGAAAGGAAAGGAAAAGAACAGAAAGAAACGAAAGTAAACTGATGGGTGCAACTAACTATATGTTCTAATGGTTATCTGTGAGAACTTACTACTCTACTAACTTATCATTATTAAATCATAGGTATAAGCAACTGGGAGTCTAGAAGGGCTGATGTTACAATCTAGATAGTTGCACCTCAACTAAACAAACTTAAAAGTCAACATTCAGAAAATCCTCCGGAATAGGAGGGTCATGCAAGCCAGGCAAACAGTCCAACAAAGTCTCAACAAAAATGGGATGCCGGTTACGAATAGTGAACGGGCCATGCAAACGCCAATTAGGAATCTCGTGCAAAATGATGGTAGAAGAACTCAAACAGATCCTGTTAGGACAACGGAAAGCAGGCGAACGATTAGGAAGAACTAAATTCAAAAGAGAAGATTTAGTAGGAAAATCATAAAACTGAAACTTAGTAGGCGCAGGGACAAAACGGAAAGGCACTCCAAAATAACTTAAACTAAACTTCCAAAAACAATTCACACACAACAGAGTGCAACACGCGACCACATCAGAACTCAACACACAGAGGGGGCGGAAGGGGACGAACTTATCATTGGCACCTGGCGCACAGTAGATGACATCTCGCTGACCACGGTGGTGGAGCATCTTCAGCTCCGGCGGCAATTGGCTTTCAGCTCTCATTGGACCTCGCTGAGCGGACGATGGACAACAGCTCTCTGGGGGACCGGGATCATATCTCAACCGATGGACCTTCTGCAGGACGGAAGGGGAACGACTCCAGCACCCAATGCCGGACGACGGCGAAGAAGAAGAGGAGGAGGAAGAAGAAGAAGAAGAAGAAGCGGACCAGGACGACGGCAGGTAGGCAGCTGCCGAATGGTAATCATCATCACTCTCCTCACTCAACAGATCACACTGGGCCAACCAACGGGCAACATAACTTGTCATGGTTCTACAAAACAAAAGGAAAATAAGGATCTTTAGGGTAAGTCAAACACTCACTTCACGCACACATTGTATGATATTATCTTTACTCTATTGCCTACATAAAGATTGAACTAAAGGACTAAAGGATCAGGTCAGATAAGGAAAAGGGATCTTAAATGGAACTTATGGTCTTAAGGAACAGGAACTCAGTTAAGGATTATAGGATGAAATGGTGGACACTCACCAAGCATACGCATACGATAATCTAAGACATCACACGGGACATGCAACGGGAACACGCGATGGATGTTATTTAACAGAAACCTAGCCTCTGCAGGCAACACTTGCACACCGTTACCATAATACCAATCCTCATGCTCATGTAAAATAACGACTTTGGGACACTGACACCTAATGTTAGGACAACGAAACATTCCACCTCCTAATGAGGGAACGATCTCAAGCAGGCGCAACTTATGAGGATCACGGGACAAACGCACATCATCAGACAACGGAAAAACCACGAACGGGACTCCATAAAAACTTAAACCCACTCTCCAATAACACTGCAAGCACAGAAACGTGCAAATTTGGGCAATCTGGGACGCTAAATGCACACGCACATTAGGACGAAACAACTCAGCTCTACGGGGATCTGTGTAGATATCGATCATTCCAGGCTCCATTCTGAGACCTTCGGGCAAATCACTACTCCAACGATGAGGACCTCTTAATGATTCAGGACAATCTAACGGCAAGGGAAACTCAGGATTAGCAACACCTTCGATCTTTTCATCCGATTCAACTGACGTTACAACCAACTTTGGAGCCATTTGTGAATCTAAATTTCATGCTAGCTTTTAGTAAAGACATTCCTAGCAACACCATGCTCTGTTAGTTAAAGCTATCCACACCAATTAGCAACAATTATCATTCACTCGAGCAGCACACAATTAGAGACGAGAGGAGACCTAAGAACATTCCAGTAAGAATCTATGGAAGACGCACTATCAAACATTCAGGAAAAGAAGAAATCAGCTAAACCTAAATCTACCTAAGGTTACAGAGTGGTCAGCGAGTTTTCAGTTAAAAATTACAGTTTGCCAGCGAGTTCTTAATTAAAGGTTACAACCTTATAAAATGTCAGCTAAAGGTACATTTACGACTTAATATTACACTTAGCAAGTTACCACAATTTACTATCATAACACTTACATATCATACTATAACACAACGCTATTTAACGAAGAAAAAGAAGAAGAAGAAGAATGGTTTTGGTATTTTTGAGAATTTTCTATGTTTTATATTGCTTTTTATGAGGAGTTTTATTTTTATTCTAGCAATAGTAATGTACAGTAATAGAAGTCTATAATAGGTATCTATTTTACAGTGATTACATCAGTTTACGTACAGAGTTCACGTTCATTAAACTATACAGTATATTCGTTATTTTTGTATCATTTCTAAGATTTTCTAACATTTTTATGGTTCTAGATTAGCTAAATTACAAACCTAGATTTTCTACACAAACATTGTTATCGATGCCCAATTCGGACAAGAATTTCCGAGGGCAATACATGGGCTTAGCCCGAAGACCTAACTCCTGCGAATTTATGCCTATACCATCGACAGATGTTGAAGTCGAGGTACTGTGCCCATCATGGAGCAAGCGGCAATAACTAATACACATTTCTTCCTACAGTACGGATGTTATGTACTGAGGCAATGCCCAACATGGAGCAACTTTAGCACAATCTAAGTTCTAGATCATCGGTACAGATGGTATAACCGAGACCTCTTATCCTCAAATCAATACACTATTCGCTAGAAGGAAGTTTGGTCAATACAAAGTTACGACAGTCAAAGCTATACAGTTTCTTAGAGTGCAGTGCACTATTCCTAGTATTCTACAAAAATTCTTTACGTACTTGACAATTATTTTCTACAACTCTATACAAATTCTATTTTACAATCACAGCACTGTTTAGCGTCCAAACTTATTGTTCAGACGAGTGACGACCCGAAGCAGGGCCGGAGGAGGCATATCCACGTTTGGACCTCCTAAAGGGGTTCTGGAAAAGGGGACTTGGCCCAGAAAACAAAGGGCTCTCTGAGAAAAGTTTCTCTACATTAGGTGCAGAGGATCTGCCGGATTTTTTAGGATCATCGGCAGGGGAAGACTGGTTTGAAGAGGAGGTTGAAACCAACTCCATAATTGAGATTTTGGGTGCATTCTTGGTAGGCCATTGGTATCCAGCCGGTGTCTGTACGGATAGCACTACCATAAAGTGATCGCTGTTCTCGTTATAGAGATAAAGCGAATTTCTCTCATAACTTTTACTAGATCCTAGCAGTGCATCTGGCAAAAATTGTTGCCAAGCCCACACAGGACCAAACTTTGAATATGACTGTATAGGCGTGCGTAGCCAAGCAGCAGTCAAGAATAACTCATCATCAGTGGCATACTCGGCGGTTTTGGTGAGTCTGCTTTTGACCGACTCCAAGTCGTTAAAAAGTGTACGAAAACGCCGTTTATGCTCGTAAGTCTCAAGAAAGGTAAGTAGGTCTCGCTTGATGTGTACCCAATGCTCTTCAGAGCCAGTAATGGCTAAGGAGATGGCACGATAGTAACAATTCCCGTCTCCAATAACGTTAATGACCTCGTAAGGCTCATGGAGTGGGGTGTGTCTCATCATCTCTGGTAAGATATGGTCAATTGGCAACCCGCGTAATAATGCCATATGACGTTGCCAACGAGCATCCACGGGATTAAAGAAATGTCTGCGGTTAAAAGCAATGGGATCCTTTTCTGGTGTTAAAGATTCTTCACCCATAAATTGAGGAATACTATCGGAATCTGAAGCGGAGTCTTGAGAGGAGACAGCAACTTTCAACGGGGCAACGCTTTTCTGTTTGGGAGAAAGTGGAACTCGCTTTCGAGGTTGTACAGCCGGTTTTTCTGGGCTGGTGTCCGAACGAGTAATTTTAGATTTTCGGCTAGGCTGTTTGCGAATTTGCGGTTGTGGGTCTTCATTCTCAGAAGGAGAATCAGCAGCAGGCGGAGTCTTAGGGGGTTCTGGTTGCAACGGTACTTTCGCAGTTTTCGAGTGCCGCTCCTTAGGAGCAGGAGATTCATCTTTATCTGAATTTGAATCATCATGATCGTGAACAGGTGCCGTAATTACACGAGGTTCGACACAAGGGTACATATTATTAAACTGAACTTTAACTCTTTTCGCGCGTCGATTTCCTGCGGGATAAACCTCTGCGACACATCCAATAATTTTCTCTATGCGATAGGGTCCAATTTTCTTATCCAAAAGTTTGTAAACCTGATCTCGTTTTGCAACATTAGATGCTTTAATCATAACCAAATCACCAATTTGAAATTTCGGCTCAACTGCATTTTGATTATAATTTGCATCCTGAATTTTTCGAGCAGCTCCTATTTTTTCACGAGCTAAAGACCAGGCTAACTGTAAGGCCTCAGTCGCCTCTCTAACATAATCAAACCCTGAATATTTGCGGTCAGTAGGTATAGAAACGTTAGTCGCACTAGGCAAAACGGGATCCCAGGCGTGTAAAAGATAGTGCGGAGTTTCACCTGTAGTCGAATTTATGGAAGTGTTATAGGCAAATTGGCAGTAGGGGACCATATTATCCCATTCTAAGTGATTTTCGGTTACCGTAGCTAACATATCAAGTAAAGTCCGATGCCAACGTTCAACTTGGCCATTCGCAGCGGGGTGATAGCGAGTAGTTTCAAGTTTTCGAGTTTGCACTTGCGAGCAAATTTCCTTGTTCAGTAGCGCAACAAACTCCTTCCCTTGGTCCGAAATGAGCAGTTTTGGTGAACCATATTGCAAAATAACAAATTCGAGAAAACTTTGTGCCACAGTGTAGGCTGTTTTATTTTTAATAGGAATTGCAATGACATATTTAGAAAAGGCGTCGACAAAACTCAAAATATGTTTCATACCGCTTTTAGAAGCTTTGCTTACGTCCATGAGATCACAGTGAACACGTTCAAAAGGCTCTACAGCCATAGGAGCATGCTGTAAAGGTGCTTTTGGATTTTTGGGTGGGCCTTTCCGTTTTTGACAGCGCGGGCAAGATTCCACCCAACGTTTAACGTCCGTATACATTCCAGGCCACCAAAAATGTTGAGACAATCGAAAACAAGTCTTATTTCGCCCACTGTGTGCGGCGTAAGGACTATCATGACATGCAGCAAGCGCCTCATCTCGTAAACTTTCGGGTACCGCTAAAACTTCAAGAGTAGTATCTCTCACTTTCTCTAAATGCACTAAGACATCATCGCGCATATCGCATTGCTCCGCTAGCGAAGTAATTTTGACAGCAAGATTAAAATTGCTGGGCAGATTTCCGTTAACTTTGTAATCTATAATCCCGTTCAAAAGTAAATCTTCACGTTGCAAGGCTTGCAATTTTGTCCAAGATTTAGGATTAAGAGAAACATTAGAGTTATCGCGTACGGCATGGTGAAAAACTTCGCTAAACATTGCTGTAGCCGGGTCATTTCGTTTAGGACGGCTAGTATCCAAAGATTGACGTTCGGATCGCGGTTCTATGGACTTCTCATATGCCTTGCTAGGGTAGTCTAGGTCTAGGATTCTGGGTCTAACGGTCCTTTTGACCGTGGGTTCCGATTCTTCAGAATCCGAACTGGAAATTTTACCAGCGCCTTTCAGTTTTGGTTGCTTCTCCGGCGAAGGTTGACCCTTCTCGTCGTCCGAGCTACTAGAACTAGAGGGTTGCGAGATTTTCGAAACTTTGGATCGAACCGTGGTTACCCCTTTCTTAGCACGCAATTTGTTGACAACTGAGACATTAGGATCTCGAGCCCTCTGGGCTCCATTTCGAACGACTACAGAATTTATGTGAGCAACTAGCTCCTCACTTTCCTCCTGATAAACTTGAACGAATTTCCGATCATTCTCTTTTTCGTCTCCGAGTAGGCCCTTAGCAATATCTGCAAAAAGTGGATTTCGTGAAAGTCCATCGGCGTTTCGGAGCTGTGGGTTATTTCGGTGTTTAATTTCAAAGTCATACTCCGAAAAAGTCATCTGCCATCTAGCTAGCCGAGAATTTCGCGGGGGGTGTTTCATTAGCCACCTCAATGCGGAATGATCAGTAAACAAGGTGAAGGGAGGACCTCCGTACAAATAATGACGAAAGTGTTCAATACCAAATTTCATAGCTAAACATTCCTTATCATGTGTAGAGTAATTTCGCTCATATTTCTTTAAAGATCTAGCAGCATACGCGACAGGGTGGTATTTACCATCATCCTGTTCCTGTGATAGAACGGCTCCTAAACCTAGATCAGAGGCATCAGTGTGCAAAATAAAACCTTTAGCCAAGTCAGGGTGAGCGAGCACGGGTGCCTCTACTAAACTTTTCTTAAGGAGATCGAAAGACTGCTGGTGCGTGTTATTCCAGACAAAACGAACTCCCTTCTTCTTTAGCGAGTAAAGTGGTGCGGCTAAATGCGCGAATCCTTTGATAAATTTAGCGTAGTACGCGCACATTCCTAAAAAACTTTCGACATCCTTGATATTTTTAGGCACAGCTAAATCATGAATAGCCTGAATTCGCTCTTTCAGCGGCTCAACTCCTTGCTCCGAAATAATGTGTCCAAGATAGGTCACCGACTTTTTCAAAAAATGGCATTTTCCGGGGTTCATTTTCAAATCAGCTGCACGTAATCTGTCAAAAACTTCCTGCATAATTTCCAGATGCTCCTCAAAAGTTTTCGAAAAAATTAGAATGTCGTCAATATAGATGATGCACTTTTTCCATTGCAGATCCCCCAAAATTCGCTCCATACAACGCTGGAAATTTCCTGGCGCACATTTTAACCCGAAAGGCAAAACGTTATATTCGAACTGGCCATGAAAAGTATTAAAACTGGCCTTGGTCTTAGATTCGTCATCCAATTCAATTTGGTTGAAGCCTTTGCTCAAATCGATTGTCGAAAAATACTTTGCCCCTTTTAAAGAGGTCATAATATCATCTATTCGGGGAATCGGATAGACATCTGGATCGCTAATTTTGTTAACTTTCCTGAAATCTACGCATAATAGCAATTTTCCACCCGGTTTCGGGACATAGATCATGGGCGAGCTCCAAGGGCTTGTCGAAGGTCTAATTAGTCCATATTTCAACATTTCTGTCAACTCCTCGAGCAAGGGCTGTCTCAAGTGTACAGGCAACCTATACGGAGTCGCATAAATCGGTTTCGCTTCACCCGTGTTAATGTGGGCCTTAAAAATTGTGCACTTTCCGATATCGAAAGGGTGTTGTGAGAAACAAACTTTATTCTTATGCAGAAGTCCTAGAAATTGTCCAATTTCGTCCTCGCTCAAATTTTCTTTATCAAAGGATATTTTACGCATGGCCTCTGGGAGGTCATTCAATTTGCATGGGCGATTAATTTTGCAGGCGTTAATGTTGAAATTTCGGATTCCTCTAGCACTCGATGCGTATTTTGCCTTGAATGAATTTCTGAGACAGACTGTCTCACCTCGTTCATTGACGAGTGGTTTATACTCGCGCATAATTTGACCTTTCCTAAGTTCATTTTTGGGCGTAACATTGCCCAAAGTAGAGTTTTCATAGACTGTTAACGAGTGGCCGGTCTTGTTTTTCATCAAAACTGGAATTACCCTTTGTCTCAAATTGACCATAGCGGGCATTACTTGTATATTAGAGTCATTGCTCTCAAATTTCAGTTCGGAAGGTTCGAAAAATCCGTCATACTTCAGTTTTTCCATACTTTCCACCAAAGCGGGCACAGTAACTTCAGAATAAGCAGGAATTGTAACTTTCCTAATCGCCGACACTCTATAAGCAGTCTGCGTGGCAGGTGTATGATGGATTAACTTTGCGATCATAGGCGGTCTCTCAGGTTTCGCCAGTCTTAACTCTCCCTGCGCGAAACTTAAAGTTAAATCTCCTCCGTGTTCGTGTAATAAGTCAGTTCCGATTAAACAATCTTCAGCCAAACCTTTTGGCACTAAAAAGGTATGTTCAACAGTTAGTCCTGGGGTGTCATAAAACTCGACAGGGACTTTGACGGCTCCCCGAAATTTCAAGGTTTGACCGTTTACTCCCTCGGCGCGTAGTGGTCTATCCATGGGCAGAATTTTCAATTTCAAATGTCTCACTAAACTTTCATTCATTAAACTCAAATTCGCGCCGGTATCTAACAAGGTTTGCACAGGTTGTCCATTCAAATTTACATAAATCATAGATAAAGGTCGAGGAGGCATTGAAATAACCTCGTCCTCCAAACAACAGGTACAACATTCACGTTTGGTCATTCCTACCTGAAAAGTTTTACTCATTTTCGACTTAGCTGGCATAGTAAGAGGTAATGTCACCCGGGTGCCATCGATTGCTGGCCAGGTTATCGTATGTTGCCCTAAGTTTAAAGAAATTTCTCCCGGGAAAGTTACCATGAAATCGGATCCTAGAATGCAATCTGCGGTAAGTTTTTCGACTACTAGAAATTTCCAGTTGTGAACAGGTAAACGTCTCTCAGCCCCACGAAAAAGAATCGGTATCTTAATGTATCCCAAAATTTGACATTTTCCGCCGTTAGCAGTCCGAAGTGAACCCACAGTTTCTATGGGTATGGTAGTCAGACCCAACTTTTCAATTAGACTTTGTGAGACGACAGATACTAATGAGCCCGCATCAAAAAGTGCATCCACGGGTCTACCTACTAGAAGTAAACTGATCATCAAGGGTATAGTCCGTACCATCAAGACCGAATGTGCGTTGACCATTCTCCCAGAATTCCTAGTTCCCAAGCGTGTCTGTGGTCCAGATCCATCGGATTCAGGACTAGTTGGCCGCACATGGCGCTTAAAAGGACTCGTGGCGGCGTCAGCCTGTGTATGGCCAGGTGACCCACTATTCTCTTCCTCGGAACCCTCAAAAGTTACTTGCCGTGAAAAGCGTACGATCCTTTCTCCTTTTCCTTTTGTATTTCCGAAATCTAAATCGATTAGTGGTGACGGTTGACTTTCCTGACTGTCATCAGTCATAGGTCGAGAACTCAGGTCTAGGTGGTCATGTCCGTAGTCTGACATAGACGAAGCATAGGAGGTGTCTCGCGACATGGGCTTATAATGAGACATAACATGACAGCGGTTTGCCATTGACCTACGATCTCTCTCTGCGGATGGCATTTCCAAATTCTCACGTGGCCGATACGGCATATGGTCACTCTTAACAGATAAGTTTCCCAATTCTATAGGGCGCTCCTCCTCGTCGTCACTAAACAGAGATTCCTGTAAATTTTTACTCTCTACAGGTGCGGAAATGGAGGGTCGGTCGGGTCGTGGTGGGGGACCTCGTCGGTTACGTATCCGGGCCCTGAATTTCCTACCACAGGGTGTAATCCACCAAACTATGAGACATCCTACCAAGACAATTACTATCACTATTACTAACCCATGCCTAAGTTCTAGAGGGATTAACGGCAAATGCACATAATTTTTCACCTGACTTTGAATCAAATTTTTAGCTTGTTCGTTTTCGTAAGCAGCAGTAGAAAGTTCAGTAAAATGTAACGGGATCCGTCCCAAAGGGGCGGGAACGATAATTTCCTTTAAATCAGAAGTCGTTACTGTGGTTTTTGCGATGCCCAAAGTACTAGTTAAAATAGTGTTGCCAATAATCAGGTGTAAATAACGTCCATGCTCGAACCAGAGTGTTCCCGTTGCGGGTACGGCTACTCTTTCTCCCTCGGCCACGTGATTCAGTGAAGGGGAGCGAGCGACAATAACTTCAGTATAGTTAGTCCTAATTAAAACTCCTGCCGGCGTCGTACGGTAAATAGTGGAATTGTCTAAAACCTTCACCTGAATATATTCTCGGCAGTGTTCAAATTCCTTTCCCATGCGCTCAATGGGATGACTAATCAAAATTTGCAAACATTTCGCTTTTAAGCTAGTCACGATCGCGTTAGGGGGGCAAAACCATAGCCCAGGAGCGGTTTTGCACTCTGAGACATCAATTTCTCTAACTTCGCCAGTGTCCAACCTTTGCGCATACTCAGGTAAGGGTGCTAAGGCTGTAATTCCATTTTCTCGCGAATTATAACCGACATTGTGAATTGCGTAGAGAGGACGGACCTCCTGTTCCAATGGAACCGGGATTTCAAGCATAAACCCAAATCGTAAAGTATTAAAGTCAATTTTGATCGGATAGACTTTTCCAAATTGGTAAATCAAACTTGGCTCTTGACTAAGCAAGGAATTTCGCAAAGACGGGTGAGTTCTGATAATACCCTTTAGGGTCTGCAGATTTATCAAGCTTGGGTTAATCTCCGAATGCAGTCCAGCTCTCATAACAGAATTTAACCCATCCCTCAAGGAGGAAGTGAAAATATGCGCTAGAAGTTGCATGTAAATCTGTCGCATATAAGAGAAGTTCGAACACCTAGCCCTGATAATTAAAGTGGTCAGGTCCTGTACGGTGTGATGTAAAAAAGCATAAACTTGCTCGTTAGCATGAACTATTCGTTTGATAGAGTCAGTAATTTTGAGCTGGTCCTCTCGTAAAACATTAAATCCATGTTCAACAGCAGAAACCCGATTATCTAACTGCCCCATATGGTAAGTATTGGCTAGACTGTTGGCGAGACCTCCCAATCCTAAAGCCCCGGCTAACAAAAATTCAATGAAACGCTTTGGTCGACTGTGTGCCTGTTCCGGTGCCGGATACGATGTGCAAACTCCAGGCGTAGATCTGCATAAACTAGACAAGAGTTTCGAATAAAAATGCGTATTTAACACTCCTGAGTATAACTTACGATATTCTAACTTAATAGCATCAATTTCGCGTTCCAAATAATCAAACTGCGGGCAACTTTGGTTAATCATTCGAACACAATATTGGTCAGTCTTGGTCTTTCCGGTGGCCAAATCTATACAGTCCTCCTCATTAGCCCATTCGGGGGGCTTCCATTGAGGAGACATTGGCGGCACCGCCAACTGTACTATCAAAGCTAGATACTCGGTTTTCTGCGAAATGACCCCTATCCCAGCGGGACTCAAAACTGCTCCCCAACGGGGTAAGACCAACGTTCCAATCTTGGCTATCTCATCCGCTAGAAATCGTGAAGAATCTGTGTCCGCCTGCGTCTGTGCATTAGCTTTCGACACTAGAAATGCTAGCAAAACCCAAGCAGCGGGTACGGCAACCTTTCTCAAAGTTTGAACTAATACGGTCATTGCCCACAATAGACACATGACCCCCGAGGAAAGTTGGCCGAGGCTAGGCTTATTTTCCTCACTGCCCTGGACCTCTGCATTATTCTCAGTTGGTTCAAGGCTGCACTGAACTGCAACTGTATTAGTATCCACAATGGGCTCATGAATTTTGCGGACCCGCCTGGCACTAGGCATACGGGTAGAATGGCGAGGAACAGGCACAAATAGTTCCTCCTCAGTGGATGTGAATGAACTAGCACTAGGTGGCCTAACTACGGGCCGTTCATAAGGTACATACGACTCTGGTGCTCGACAAGTACAGATCAAGGGCTGTCGGCACATCAAAACTTTATGTTGGAAATGCGGTGAGACTAGACAACGCTTAGCATGCATCAAGCAATTTCGAGAAATATTTCGCGCAGAGCGAACCGAATATTGTCCGGACGAGTCAGACCTAGAGTCTCCTCTGCGGCGGGGAGAATAATATCGCTCACCCTCATGGTGATCATCCTGATATTCACTATGGGCGGAGCCAGAGGCACTAGAATAGCGCTCAGATCGATATCCGCCCTCATGGCGTCGATCTCCTTCCTGGGTCTTGGAGCAAGACACCGCAAACTTAGGCCCATATTCCCTCTTCATTTCCGGGGGAAAATCTCTGCCCCGATCCCTACGATCATAATTTTGATTACCATGGTACTGTTCCCTTCTGGGACCACGATCATCTCGACGATCGCCCTGGTAATTTCTATTACTCTGTTGGTAGCGGTCTTGTCGTCCATTCTGGTCAAAATTTCCTTCTCGTCGGCCTTGGTAATTCTGGTTACCCCTGTTCCTATTTACATCTGGCCTTCGCTGAAAATTTCTGTCCGAACCCTGATTATTGGGCCGGTAAGCGCCTCCACCAGGTTGGCGACATTCCCTGCGTACATGCCCTGGTCTGTTACAGTTGAAACAGGTGGTGCCTGGGGGCAGGTCACGCCCCTTCCCGTTTCTGCTAGAATTTCCACTCTGTTTAGAGTCTATTTCGAATTTCTCAAACTTTGCTTTTAGCTCCTTAACGGCTTTCTCTGCCTCTGCAATAGCGGCAGGCGTGTCCTGACCACTCCTAAAGTTTGGCTCAATAAATGAAGGGTAGGCTTCCCCGGGATATTCACCCTCAGCTTGTAAAGCCTTTTCCACAGCGCGCTCCATTGTTTTGCAACCCGGAGGCACGCGAGCCTTCAGATCACTTCTCAGTCCAAACAAAAACAAACGTAACTTTAACACTTCTATTTGGCTTTCCGAAAACCCATCCTTCTCAGTAAAACTCAATCGCGCGTACCTATTAAGTCTCATTAGGTAGTCCATTACGGGCTCACCTTTCTCCTGTTTCACTTGAAACATGAGAGAAGAAGCATGCAATGCTGTGTGAGGCGGAATCATGACTTTCTTAGCGGCCTCGACCATCTCGGCCCATGTTCCCCGACTGGCTTTGGGGACTGATCGAAATTGTTCCAGTGCTCGTCCTTCGAGCGAACTTGAAAAAGTTAAAATTTTCTGCCCCTCCTCAAAGTCCATGACCTGGCAAAAACGGTCATATTTTTCGAGATGCTCCTCGAAGGACTCTGAGGGTCTCCCATGGTAAATGGGAACGGAACTGTAAGCAGTGGCGACTCCTTGTGCCCTAATAGCTGAATTAAAATCCGAAAGCGTGTCTGTTAATTTCTGTAAGACTTGTGTCTCAACGCTGGGGGGAGGATTCTGGTTTCCCCGGGGCCCTGGCTGTGCAGGCGGCCCTAACTCAGCTGTATCATTCGGCATCTTACCTCAAAGTTTGCCTCAACTAAAAGTAAACTAATATCGAAAATGAATATGAAAAATCAAGAAAAGTGTAATGCTCCTTCAAAAACTATCGGTAAGTTTAGATATTATCAGTATCTCAAAACAGAAAATCGGTCCATTAAAGTCATAGGAAAGGTCCGGTCTAAGAAATTTGAAAGTTTCCTGTCTAATCGTACGTATAATGGAATTTATTAGAGTTTAAGGCCTACGTAGTGTAACATTTAACTAACAAATTAAATGAAAATTAGCAGACAATTATGACGATACAGAAATACAAATCGTAAACCAGGGGAGTGTTTTAAAAGGTCGTGAAAAGTTCTTTTCGAGAAATAGAGGTCAAGATAATTTTCAAAATTACAATGACAAATTTGATCCGTTTTCAAATTGTAGAGCCTTTGAATTGAAAATTATCACCCACTTTTTTTTCCTCGCCTGCGAGGGCTCCACATGTAATAAAATAGGCTTTCTAGGGTTTATTTTAATCAAGGTTTAACTCTCGGTTGCACTGGATTTTACGCTCTCTTAAGATTTTCCAGGGGATCTTAGCCTCCAACCCACAGTTATACCCAGATTATTACAGTTCAAGATCGCTATTGTTTGCTCTTTCTATCTCTCTCTCGGGACTCCGGTACCTCTTCTCCAGGGACTGTGATTACCCTCAATTTCGGGCTAAGCCAGAATAAAAGTATTATCCGTCTTTTAATATCCAATCCACTCGATCCCGGTTTTCCAGTTTACACGTGACGACAATTTAGCTGGGATAGAGTGTTTGCTAATTACTATCCCAGAATTAGGCGCTCAGTGTTGCGCTCCTGAAGACACTATGACTGATAATTGTCCAGCTGTAATCCCTAAACTAACTTGTCACTACCTACACTCTATCTACGTTCCGAAATTTCTTACAGAAGGCAAGGCAAAAATTACTTTCTATTGAGTTTTTGTACACGATTACAATTCAGAACAAAAAAGGTAGAACAACAACTTTTTAGCGAAGACTCAGTTCTAGGCGATTCACAATTTACAATCAAATAACGAGACAATGAGCTAGTACGTACACAAAAACATCAGAATACAACCCAATAGCAAAATAACTGATTTCGAGACCTAAACGACGGGCAAATAACACAATAGTGATGCTCTCTCTCTCTCTCTCTCGAGCTTTACTACAAATTGAACTAGTACCGAATCAAACCAATGCCGCTTCACTGTGCTCCCAGAGTTTACCTTACCGATGAAATCCAAATAGTGTTGACAACGGTGATAGCACGACCGTTCTCTATCGAGTCTGCCCCAAGACTGAAGACTTGGGAAAAACAAAACTATCGATGAGTCAGTCACCCCAGCAGATTACTCTTTGTCCTGACTGAAACTGTCAGTCAGGATTTTGCGGTGCCTGTTGGAAGTCTTTTACCGAGCGGCCATAATTTTTCCGATTAGAAAGGAAAACGTTTCTTATCGTTTCTAAATTGGTTTCTAAGAGGCTTACCTGGGGACGAAAAACTCCCCAGGTAAGTAGTTTGTCAAATATTTTCGTCGACCACTTTCCGATAAATCAGTTACCGACCCCAGCAATTGACACAAACAGGAAATTTCCATGCGCACCCACAGTCACAAACAGGGGGCCATCATGTCAACCATAATTAAAATTAGTTAACCACAATTAAAATGTACCGTTAGTTAACATTTAGTTAACATTATTAGCTGTCGGATTAAGTTAACCACAATTAAACAATTAAGCAAACAAACAAACAAACAAATAAATAAACAAACAGCAACCAAACAAAGTGTTACATCTGCGTTCATTTCAATTTCAAACAACCTTTCTTTTCCATATTCAAGATTCGTAGGTTCTGGACAGTAGGGGCAACACAAATATTAGGGTGGCCCCAAAATATACAGACAAAAACAGCCAAAACGTAGGCTACCCATCACACTTCACACAATAAAAAAGCCGGTAAAGTTACACTAGGGGGGCAAAATATACAGACAAAAACAGCCAAAACGAAATACCATACAAGCAATCGCCACAGTTTGCCATATTAGTTTTAAGTAAGCCAAAGGAGTCAATCCGAGGAACCTTTTAGGACGAAAGGAGCAAACCGGGGGCACAACCACAAGCGTTCACAGCGAACCAGTCAGCAAACACAATTAAAGTTACCAACCTTTTTAGGCAAAAGGAAGAAACCGCAGAGTACAATACCAATACATTTTATGCATACATGTTACAAAACTGTTAACGTTTTAGATCAGGAGGTGGATCCGGGTGGCGCTAAAAGAGTTCTGTGGTACTCCCAATTGTCTATAGGGAGTAGGTTACCAAGTCATGGTAACCAGCGCCGGAGCAGGATGGGACCAGGAATCATCTGTGGCAGAAATCCAAACAGTTCTGTGTGGCTGTGGCAATAGTCCAATCAGTTCTGTTAGAGATTGGGTGGCCAGGCAGGGCCACGGGCAGGAGATCTGATGAGGATGATGAAGGAGATGATAATGGCGCTGACGATACTGATGCTGACGGTGCTGGTACTGGCGATGATGCTGACGCTGACGATGATGCTGACGCTGACGCTGACGATGACGCTGTTGACGCTGACGCTGACGCTGCTGACGCTGACGCTGTTCTGGCGACCGGGATACGGTCTGACGGAGGGGATGCTGACGATGCTGACGTTGACGCTGACGCTGACGCTGACGCTGACGATGACGCTGCTGACGCTGACGCTGACGATGACGCTGCTGACGCTGACGCTGTTCTGGAGACCGGGATGCGGTCTGACGGAGGGGATGCTGACGATGCTGACGTTGACGCTGACGCTGACGCTGACGCTGACGCTGACGCTGACGCTGACGACCGGGATACGGTCTGACGGGAAGGATGCTGACGATGCTGACGTTGACGCTGCTGACGCTGTTCACTGGCGACCGGGATACGGTCTGACGGGCTGCACGCTGAGGTTGCTGGCCGGGAATGGAACCATCGTACCAACCACCACTGGACCAGGAAACCAGAAAAATAGCATTGCTGAGATTCAGCCTAAAATTGAACACACACAAATAAGTAAGGTTAAACCGGGGTAGCTAGCAACAATGCCTAGCTACCGACGAAATTTCACTCGAGGACCTTATTCTGTCTACCATCAGGCATACCTAGCTTTTATTCGCAAGAATAAAACACTCAAGGGGAAAACTCATGTCAGCTTGCACAGACTCGGGGACGAAACTTAGGCAATAGAACAGTCAGCTCAGTAAATGTGTACAAGATTCTACTGTCTTCCCAAAAGTTTTTAGTCAGCAAATAAGCACAATCTGAGTAAATATTTCCAGTATCCATAATCACTATCACGTCAACGATACTCCCATATTCGCAAACAATAATTTCTACCACGAGAAAAGTCAGCCTACTAGCAGATTGGAGAGTTGGTCTAAGGTCCGGTAAAATTAGCCAAGACCCATTTTCTCTAAGTCGGAATTTGATAGTACCAAAATAAGCCTTTTACTGAAGACGGTTAAGACCAAAGTGTCAGCTTTTCATTTGAAAGTCGAAGGTTAACCCTTAAAATTGGCTACTAAATCATTTCAAAACTCGCTCTCTCTCTCTTTTCAAACTCGAATCCAAGAAACTAAGAAAACAAAACCGACAATAAGGTGAAACTCATGACAAATCCAAGTGCAGGTGTGCTGTGCTTCAAGATCCATGGTGAAGGGTGCTGGAACTGGAACCAAACTGTGCAGAAAAGAAAGAATCTAAAACTAGTACACGACAGGCATGGTTAACGAATCACCTACTGTCAATTTAATACGTGCTACTTTATAATTAATATTTTAAGGCCATCATTGAACAATTGAACATTCCCTATCAATTCAAGTGTGCATTAGTAATCAAATCAAATGCTACAAACAACTAAGTTAAGGGGTGGAGGTGGTTGGAGTGAAACTGAATAAAATTCGTGCGTAATTGCGGACACAACTGGGCAGTATTCACTGTATGCTTAAGGGGTCTTGGGTCCGGACATACCGTACGTGGGGTAAACTCAATACTGCCGAATTCTGTACTCAACCAAAAAACATACAGGAAACAGAGAAAAACGGTGCAGAAAAGAAAAGGAAAGGAAAGGAAAAGAACAGAAAGAAATGAAAGTAAACTGATGGGTGCAACTAACTATGTGTTCTAATTGTTATCTGTGAGAACTTCCTACTCTACTAACTTATCATTATTAAATCATAGGTATAATCAACTGGGAGTCTAGAAGGGCTGATGTTACAATCTAGATAGTTGCACCTCAACTAAACAAACTTAAAAGTCAACATTCACAAAATCCTCCGGAATGGGAGGGTCATGCAAACCAGGCAAACAATCCAACAAAGTTTCAACAAAAATGGGCTGCCGGTTACGAATAGCGAACGGGCCATGCAAACGCCAATTGGGGATCTCATGCAAAATGATAGTAGAAGAACTCAAACAGATCCTGTTAGGACAACGGAAAGCAGGCGAACGATTAGGAAGAACTAAATTCAACAGAGAAGACTTAGTAGGAAAATCATAAAACTGGAACTTAGTAGGTGCAGGAACAAAACGAAAAGGCACTCCAAAATAACTTAAACTAAATTTCCAAAAACAGTTCACACACAACAGAGTGCAACACGCAACCACATCAGAACTCAACACACAGAGAGGGCGGAAGGGGACGAACTTATCATTGGCACCTGGCGCACAGTAGATGACATCTCGTTGGCCACGGTGGTGGAGCATCTTCAGCTCCGGCGGCAATTGGCTTTCAGCTCTCATTGGACCTCGCTGGGCGGACGATGGACAGCAGCTCTCCGGGGGACCGGGATCGTATCTCAACTGAAGGACCTTCGGCAGGATGGTAGGAGAACGACTCCAGCACGCAATGCCGGAAGACGGCGAAGAGGAGGAAGAAGAAGAAGAAGAAGAAGAAGAAGAAGAAGCGGACCAGGACGACGGCAGGTAGGCAGCTGCCGAATGATAATCATCATCACTCTCCTCACTCAACAGATCACACTGGGCCAACGAACGGGCAACGTAACTTGACATAGTTCTACAAAACAAAAGGAAAATGAGGATCTTAGGAGAAGTTATCAACATTCACACTATGCACACACAGCATTATATCTATTTCCACTCTAGTATCTACCTAAGGATTGATTCAGCGACAAGGGAATCAGGACAGATTAGGAGTTAGGATCTTAAAAGGAACTTATGGTCTTAAGGATCAGGAACTTAGTTAAGAATAATAGGATGAAATGGTGGACACTCACCAAGCATACGCATACGATAATCTAGGACATCACACGGGACATGCAACGGGAACACACGATGGATGTTATTCAACAAAAAACTAGCCTCTGCAGGCAACACTTGCACACCGTTACCATAATACCAATCCTCATGCTCATGTAAAATAACGACTTTAGGACACTGACACCTAATGTTAGGGCAACGAAACATTCCTCCTCCTGACGAGGGAACAAGCTCAAGCAGACGCAATTTATGAGGATCACGGGACAAACGCACATCATCAGACAATGGAAAAACTACGAACGGAACTCCATAAAAACGTAAACCCACTCTCCAAAAACACTGCAAGCACAGAAACGTGCAAATTTGGGCAATTTGGGACACTAAATGTACACGCATATTAGGTCGAAACAACTCAGCTCTACGGGGATCTGTGTAGATATCAATCATTCCAGGCTCCATTCTGAGACCTTCGGGCAAATCACTACTCCAACGATGAGGACCTCTTAAGGATTCAGGACAATCTAACGGCAAGGGAAACTCTGGATCAGCAACACCTTCAATTTTCTCGTCCGATTCGACTGACGTTACGACCAACTTTGGAGCCATTTGTAAATCCTAAATTTCATGCTAATTTTTAGTAACATCACTCCTGGCAACACCATGCTCTGTTAATTAACTATCCACACTAATTAGCAACGATTATCATTCACTCAAGCAACACACAGTTAGAGACGAGAGGAGACCTAAGAACATTCCAGTAAAAATCTATGGAACACCCACTATCAATCATTCAGGAAAAGAAGAAGTCAGCTAAACCTAAAACTACCTAAGGTTACAGAGTGGTCAGCGAGTTTTCAGTTAAAAGTTACAATTTGTCAGCGATTTCTTAATTAAAGGTTACAACATTATAAAATGTCAGCTAAAGGTACATTTACGACTTAGTATTACACTTAGCAAGTTACCACAATTTACTATCATAACACTTACACATTATACTATAACACAACGCTATTTAACGAAGAAAGAAGAAGAAGAAGAATGGTTTTGATATTTTTTGAGAATTTTCTATGTTTTTATATTGCTTTTTATGATGAGTTTTATTTTTATTCTAGCAATAGTAATGTACAGTAATAGAAGTCTATAATAGGTATCTATTTTACAGTGATTACAT
This sequence comes from Trissonchulus latispiculum, assembly GCA_030248195.1. Classification (NCBI taxonomy): domain Eukaryota; kingdom Metazoa; phylum Nematoda; class Enoplea; order Enoplida; family Ironidae; genus Trissonchulus; species Trissonchulus latispiculum. The sequence goes on along the minus strand of JASAND010001936.1, from coordinate 1,668 downwards.
CAGTTTACGTACAAAGTTTACGTTCATTAAACTATACAGTATATTCGTTATTTTTGTATCATTTCTAAGATTTTCTAACATTTTTATGGTTCCAGATTAGTTAAATTACAAACCTAGATTTTCTACACAAACATTGTTATCGATGCCCAATTCGGACAAGAATTTCCGAGGGCAATACATGGGCTTAGCCCGAAGACCTAACTCCTGCGAATTTATGCCTATTCCATCGACAGATGTTGGAGTCGAGGTACTGTGCCCAACATGGAGCAAGCGGCAACAACTAATGCACATTACTTCCTACAGTACGGATGTTATGTACTGAGGCAATGCCCAACATGGAGCAACTTTAACAAAACCAGGTTCTAGATCAGCGGTACAGATGTTATAACCGAGACCTCTTATTCACAAATCAGAACACTATTCGCTAGAAGGAAGCTTGGTCAATACAAAGTTACGGCAATTAAAACTATACAAGTTTAGCGTGCTATGCACTATTCCTAAATTTCTACAAATTTCTTTACAAACTTGGCAGCTATTTTCTACAAATTTTATACAGATTCTACTTTACAATCACAGCATTGTTTAGCGTCCAAACTTATTGTTCAGACGAGTGACGACCCGAAGCAGGGCCGGAGGAGGCGTTTCCACGTTTGGACCTCCTAAAGGGATTCTGGAAAAGGGGACTTGGCCCAGAAAACAAAGGGCTTTCTGAGAAAAGTTTCTCTACATTAGGTGCAGAGGATCTGCCGGATTTCTTAGGATCATCGGCAGGGGAAGACTAATTTGAGGAGGAGGTTGAAACCAACTCCATAATCGAGATTTTGGGTGCATTTTTGGTAGGCCATTGGTATCCAGCTGGTGTCTGCACGGATAGCACTACCATGAAGTGATCACTGTTCTCGTTGTAGAGATAAAGTGAATTTCTCTCATAACTTTGGCTTGATCCAAGCAAAGCGTCTGGCAAGAATTGTTGCCAAGCCCAAACGGGACCAAACTTTGAGTATGACTGTATAGGCGTACGTAGCCAAGCAGCAGTCAAAAAGAGTTCATCATCGGTAGCGTATTCGGCGGTTTTGGTAAGTCTGTTTTTGACTGACTCCAGGTCGTTAAAAAGTGTACGAAAGCGCCGTTTATGCTCGTAAGTCTCAAGAAAGGTGAGTAAGTCTCGCTTGATGTGTACCCAATGCTCTTCAGAGCCAGTAATGGCTAAGGAGATAGCACGATAGTAACAATTCCCGTCTCCAATAACATTAATGATCTCGTAAGGCTCATGGAGTGGGGTGTGTCTCATCATCTCTGGTAAGATATGGTCAATTGGCAACCCGCGTAATAATGCCATATGACGTTGCCAACGAGCATCCACGGGATTAAAGAAATGCCTGCGGTTAAAAGCAATGGGATCCTTTTCTGGTGTTAAAGATTCTTCACCCATAAACTGAGGAATACTATCGGAATCTGAAGCGGAATCTTGGGAGGAAACAGCAACTTTCAACGGGGCAATACTTTTCTGTTTAGGAGAAAGCGGAACTCGCTTCCGAGGTTTCACGGCCGGTTTTTCCGGGCTGGTATCTGAACGAGCAACTTTAGATTTTCTACTTGGCGGCTTGCGAACTACCGGTTGCGGGTCCTCGTTTTCAGAGGGAGAGTCAGTAGCAGGCGGTGTTTTAG
>JASAND010001935.1:0-99132 GCA_030248195.1 Trissonchulus latispiculum | reverse complement strand
CCTATTCAAGTTTTGGGTGAGTCCTCTGCCCCTGTGGAATACGGTGGCAGAAAGTATTACAATTTCACTTTTCCGGTGGCTAGAGTTTCGGGTCCTTCCCTCCTGGGAAGAGATTGGTTGGCCAAGATTCAGCTAAATTGGCAGGACATTGTCAAAGAATTAACTGTTTGTAACTTGATTTCGAAAGCCAACCACCCACCAGGTTTGACAAAGTTGCTAAATGAATTTTCTGACATTTTGGGTTGCATAAAATGCAAAGGTGTTCACATACGAATGAAACCTGATGTGACACCCAAATTTTTTGCACCCGTTTGCTGTGAAAAGCGGGATCGAGACGTCAATAAACCGTGACGTTAAGGAAGGTATACTGGAACCAGTGAAGTATGCAGAGTGGGCCGCCTCTATAGTTCCTGTAGTAAAGCCCGACAAGAGTGTAAGAGTCTGTGCTGATTTTAAAGTGACAATTAACCCCCATCTAGAAGTAGATCAGCACCCTCTTCCACAGTTAGAAACACTGCTTCACAACCTCCAGGGTGGAGAAAAGTTTACAAAGTTAGATATGAGCCGGACTTACAATCAGGTGCAGTTAGATGAAGAAAGCAACAATGTTTGCGTTATCAACACCCACATGGGATTGTTTTAGTATCGTCGACTGCCGTTTGGTGTATCTTCGGCGCCTGCAATTTTTCACAGACAAATGGACAAGATTTTTAGTGGATGTAATGGTGCAGCTTGGTGTTTGGATGACATTATAGTAACCGGACAGGATGAAAAGCCCCACAGACACAATCTGCGGAAAGTGTTCCAGTGTTGCCGAGAAAATGGTGTCAGATTGGGTCTTCCAAAATGCGAGTTTTTCCAAGCAAAAGTTCCTTATTTGGGGATAATGGTGGACAAAGAAGGGCTTCGACCAATCTACAGCAAGGTCGAAGCGATTAAACGAATGCCTTACCCCGAATCCCAGAAGCAATTGAAAAGTTTCTTGGGTAAAGTAAACTTTTGATGTAAATTCCTTCCTCAGACATGTGATTTAACAGCAACGTTAACCGATCTATTGAAGAAAGGGAAAAAGTTTATTTTCACTGATCAGCACAAGAAATGCGTGGATCAACTTAAAGAAACGTTGTCATCAGCAGACGTGCTTGTCCATTTCCAGCCAGGGTTGCCTCTATTTTTGGCAGCTGATGCGTCTGACTATGGAGTGGGTGCAGGTTTGTATCACAAGCACCCAGACGCAACAGGAAGATGATTTGCTGCAGATCCAAAACATTTTCAGATTCTGAACGAAAATGGTCTCATATCGATAAAGAAGCCTATGCGCTGATTTTTGGAGTTTAGAAGTTCTACCAATACCTGTGCGGACGGAAATTTACACTACTGACAGATCATCATCCATTAATGGCCATATTCAGTCCACGGAAAGGAGTTCATAAATATGCCCTGAACAGACTCCAACACTGGGCTGTGGTCTTGTCGTGTTTCGATTACGACATCGAATATATTTCCATAGAGGAAAATGCTGCGGCAGACTACCTGTCACGTCTGCCTGGCACTGAAGAAACTCAAGAACAACTATCTGAGTTTTCTTGCCAGTGAACAACTTGTGCCTTGAAGACGAAACCTACCCTGTGCTGGCAAGCGAGATTAGCCAAGAAACCTTGAAAGATCCAGCACTACAGATAATTTCGGCTTATGTGTCTTCAGGATGGCCTGAAAAGCTACCGACCACCCAATCACACTTACTACCGTAATTTCATAGGAAGGCGGAAATTTCAGAAGAACAAGGTTGTCTTCTGTGGCGTCAGAGATTGATAATTCGCCCACCTGCGCACCAAAGTGCTGTCTCAACTACACGAAGGGCACTTTGGAATTGTCCGATGTGTCTGTCCCGCGGTTTGGTATGGTGGCCAGGCATTGATATGTCTATTTACAATTTTGTTAAAAGTTGCGAATCCTGTATTCAAACTAGACCTGCCCCAAGATCAATTGCTAAAAAGTCCCATTGGCCTCGAGCACAACATCCGTGGAAAAGAATCCATATTGACCACGCTGGCCCATTCTTGGGGAAGCATTGGCTAGTAATCGTTGGCGAATACTCAAAATGGCCGGAGATTTACCTGGTAGCTAATACGACCACCACAAAGGAAACCATTAAAGCTCTTTGTGACTGTATATCCAGATTTCGGGTACCAAATAGTTTCCGACAACGGGACCTCCTTCACTTCAGCAGAATTTGATATTTTTTGCAAGAGGAATGGCGTTAGTCATTTGCTCACCGCTCCCTACCAACCTGCGTCCAATGGCGAAGCGGAAAGGCTGGTCCAAAGCTTTAAAAAGGGAATGAAGGCTGCCAGGGATCACAACGTATCAACAAAGTTGCCCAGGGGCCAGTTTCATAAAAACGTTCTCGAGTTCTCGAGTCTAGTAGCTAAACTACGCTGGAAGTTTTCGAGATCCGCAAGCCGCATTGAAAGTCACGCTGAAAAAGTTCTCGAGTTCTCAAGTCGAGTTCTCTGGTCGATTTCCACCAGAGAAAATTTCGCCAACCTGAGACGTACTCGAGAAATTTTTGAAAATCTAAATTTGTAAATTTTTTCATCCTCTTTCAATAACTTCTGTAATTGACTGAATAAATCACCATAAAATATTCCGGAGATACTTTTACATATAATTTTTAATAGAGAAGAAGCTGTTGTCACTGAAAACAGACTACTCGAGAACTTGAGAACTAGAGAACTCGAGACGATTTTTTATGAAACTGGCCCCAGGTTTTTGTTTGCTTACCGAACAACCGTGCATGCTACCACTGGTAGGACGCCGTTCAACCTGATGTTCAATCGACAACCTAGTACCAGACATGATGCGATGAATCCAAGAACGGGAAAGAGCGGCAAAAATCGTCACCGCTTAGATTTCTCTGTTGGTGGTTCTGTTTACTTCCGGGATTATTCGACAAAAGCGGATCGATGGTCGTTTGGTCACATTGCTGATTCCATTGGCAAGAATATGTTTATTATTTCTGGTCAAGATGGCTTCTTCCGACGTCACGCCGACCAAATACGATCGGCCTCTCGCGATGAAGCCATCGCCGACGATATGGGGGTTGGGCACGACGACTGGACATTTCCTTACGAATCCACTGGCCAGCAGCCTGCGGTTAATCCGTTGCCTATGCGTGACCAGGCGGAAGTCCCGATGCCGGCAGGCGGTATGTAGGGGGATCCTCGCCCCTTTGCGACAGCATCAGCCTCCTCTTAGATATGACGCCCGTGCCGGAACATATATCCGTAGACGCTATTATGATACATGAAGACGAACCGAACCATAAAGAGGTGAAGAAAATGTTAGAACCGAACAAAAAAGCTTAAAATATAAAAGTGTTTAGTTTCGTTCCTCTGCTTCACATATATAGTTTTATGAAGTATAGTTCATAGGTTGTGCGTATTTAACATTAAGCTTTACACTTCTAACTGCACTAGTCACTCCGGCCGACTAACTTATTCTGATAGCAACAATATATCGATGTATGACGTCTTAAATGAAAATTTAAAGTGACAATAATTGTGCTCATTGCAGCAAATAATTAAGAACATCTGTACCAATGTAGTTAATAGCGTCTGTTGCTTAAAAACTGCTTACTTAAGTTTGGAAAATCCGTTGAATTACACCATACCAAATTCTAATCAGTCAGAATGAGAAAAATGCTAATCTTGTTGTCGGTAATTGTTACAGTAATTGCACAAGCACAGAGTAAGTTTCTACCGAAACATTCTGCTATCCATTCTGGATAGTTTGCGGGAAAGCTTTCGGTATTGCCGCACAATCGAAGTCGGACGTGCACACCTTGATATGATTTTGCAAATTGGTTTGTAAGGGTGAAAGTACTGACGCATAACAGTTAAACGTTGTAACAGATGCAGCATGTCGTTAGATAAACTCAGAGATCTAGATCTTACAACAATATCATACTACAGGACGAGAAGAAATATTATTAGGACTATTAGGAGGTCCATGAGATGCCCAACGTTCGTTTTTATAATAACTCAAACTTGTCTTACTCTATTATCAGTATAACTTATAATTTATAATTGATTAATCCACATAATTTTTGTTTTAGTCGGCCCAGTCAACGATTATAACAGCAACCTTTCTCAGAATGTCGATGGAAGAATGGCCGATCGTAACTTCCTTGGAAATGCAGGTGCGTCTATCCAAGAGAACCTCAAATCTAGTAATCCAAATTCCAATAAGGCATCTGCTCTAGGTTTAGGATCAGTTAATGCTGGAGCAGCAGGACAAGACCCCGTTCAAGACCTGTTTGGGATTCTTGGAAGCGCTATCAGTGGAACTAGCACTCAATTGCAGGACAGGCTTTCGGCAATGTCACAGATTAGGTTAAACCCGGATTTTGCTACAACGACGCCGTCACCCTGTCCATCTATTGAATCGTCGGCTGCAGCGAAGCACCATAGCCAACCTTTCATTCCGTCATATTCGGAATCCGTACAGGATCCAAAACACAGCTTGGAAGGTATTCGACAGGCAGCAGAATCAGGTCCCTTGGCAGACGGGCAGGAGTCAGGGCTTCAGTATGGATCGAATACTGGAACATCTACGACAGCAGGGCAATTTGGACGTGGTCGGATGATCAAGAGCGATCAACAAGCCGATTTTGGTGACCAGGATCTTAGTGGACAGCCTACAGCATTGGGCATGAGCGAACTGACTGGCATTCCACTTCTTACTGGTGACAAGATGCTAAATCATTTTCCAGCATCAAAACATATGTCCGAATATGAAACTCTAATGAAGGATGTAGGGGACTATGTGCAAGACAAAACATTATATCTTGCCTATCACACTCTACACAATGCTGGATTTGCTGCAAACGCAAATACGGTAAAACGTCCTTTATTAACTGTTGGCCAGGTTCCAGAAGTCCATGGAATATTGGCTCCGATAAATTCTGATCCGGGAAAGCCGACAGAACCAGTTCTGTTTTATCCACTAGTTCCTCTACACGATAACAATTGCAAGCACAGTAGAACAGAAGTGAAAATTAGTATTTCACTTCAGCCTTCGGGTATGATGAAATAAAAGCAGTGAGTATAGTGTAATGGGGTCATCTGTTTACAAAATAAATCACGGTACAACATTTCTGGTTGCACTTTGCGAATTCGATGCCGATTCACAAGCTGAGAAAGACACAGAGGTTCGGAATTAAAAGAAAGATGACAATTGGTAGCGTAATCACAATGATTATCAGATTCACCCTAATCCATGAGAACTCATGCTAAAGTAAAGATAAGAAAGCCATGGACTCCCGACAGCTCAACTAGAAATGAGCACCATAGGATTATAACATTCAACAATAAGCTATGCTTATCGAAGTAATAAACATTGAATTTGATCAGCTAAGAGTGGTTTATCCGCTTGGACGTTAACAGTTTTATGGCTTAGTTAGGATGAAAAAGCTAACGCTTTAAACAGCTTCGACGTAACAATTGTTATATCTGATCTGGGCACAATGTGACTGTGACTGTGTGTGATAATGTAAATGTGACTTCGCATGGGACGTTAGCTGCAAGCGTCATAACGCCGCTGACCACAGAATTGCTTAGAAGTTTCAAGCACTTCGTTCAGTGGTGTGAGTTGCGACTAAATCGTAGTAGTAGTTTATGCCAACAGACAAAGCTAAATTAACCCAGCAAAGAATTAAGAGTTCAAGAATTGTAGCGAAGCCAAAATGAGGTGCACTTTTAAGAAACATGAGTGCGCATAAAACCAACAAACCCAAAACCATGGAAAACAGAACTATTAGTTAAAACTTTGCGTAATCATTACCGAAGTTAAGCGAGTTGTTACTTGTAAAAGACAGGTTAAGAAAGTTTTTAAAATGTCGCAAACCTTTGCCCATGTCTTGTCCTTGTCCATGTTAAGTATATGAAGAAGTGGATTCTTTAAGTTCCCCTTGTCGTTGAATTCCAGTACAAAGGGTTCTTCATCATACGGGTTCACCATATGAGCAGTTACTGATGTTGATTTCAGAGCACTAAAATAGAAACGCTCTCCTCTCTGTATCCTGAGAGATTAAACATCTGCATTACATTTCATTAAAATGACCAATAATCGCTTATCCCTCCAGAAATTTTAGATTTGCCTGTTCTTACCTCTGATGCTTGCTTTAAAATTAAATAAAAGTTAATGACAGAAGTAATCAAACATGATCATACTCATAAATGAGGGAGCCGTTCTCCCAAAAATAGTCATAGTTGCTGGTACAGCTTGAGGTTGAATTCAAGTCAACACTGGTTCCATATTTCCCAACGATAATGCCAAGCGCTTGTGAAAATGCCTAATTAATACAAACAACAGAATTATTTTCTGAAGAAAAATTGGCAGCTATTGTTTTTAATCCAGCAAAAACACTTTTCACGAAATAATTTTCGTGAACTGAAAAATACAAACTGAGGTTGTGAGGTTAAGGCAATTGAATTGTAAGGAAATAAAGCCTCTTTTGGTTTTTCCCAAAGAATCACCTTTAAGCCATTTCTGATTTGCTGTTTCACTGCATTGTCTTCATCAAAATGATTGCTGGTAGTATGATAGTGAACTCCAATCATCCCGACTGGGAAGCTGCGCTTAACCTGAAAGTGAAACGATTCAAGGATTATTTCTGTTATACGTTAAACGTTTAATCTGGTTACACTAATGTAGAGAGAACAACCAAGTCGGTGTGAGAATTCGAATATAGATTTTGGGTTGAACAGATGCCGACAACACCAGAGAACGCTAATATTGTGTAATCGCAAACAAAACGGATAATACATTGGTTTAGTCTATGAGTGGTAGAGTTGTGCCGTTAAGAAATTTCCCGGGCCGGGCCCGGGCCCGGGCCTACTGAACCGACCGGGCCGGGCCTCGGGCCGGGCCGAGCCCGGCCCGGGCCCGGAGGCCCGATTCAAGGCCCGGTAGGCCCGGCGGGCCCGGAGGCCCGGTGCAGGCCCGGTCGGCCCGGTGAAGGCCCGGCATACAAAAACAGTGCCAAATAACAGTTAGTGCTGTTTATTACAACTTAGGCACGTCCATGACGCTTAAATTAACTTTCTAATGGAGAATATTTGGAAAAGTTGTGAAATATGAACAACAAAAACTTGACCGGGCCTCATCGGGCCCGACCGGGCCTGGCCGGGCCTCCAAGGCCCGGCAGGCCCGGTAGGCCCGGCTCGGGCCTCCGCGGCTGACCGGGCCCGGGCCCGGGCCGGGCTACCGATCCAACAACCGGGCCCGGGCCGGCCCGGTGCAGGCCCGGCCCGGGCCCGGCCCGGAGCCCGAGGTCCGATTCAAGGCCCGGGCACAACTCTAATGAGTGGTAAAATAGATATTTCAAAACTGTACTTCTTTTGCAATAGCAACAACAGCTTGTGTCACAATCCACAAGTATTTTGGATCCGTCAAACCAACCTTGGCTGCAGATTGGAATATAATATCCGCTTCATTCTATAGTAGTCAAAACATAATATTACAATAAACTAGAATTTACATGTGACTAGAGAAAAGGCCAGACGAACAACACTTATATTTACGAATATTTTAACGTGCTCTGGATTATGACAAGAAATGGTTTGCAACTGACGTCTACTTACGTTAGTGCAGTGCAGGAAAATGATCCTTGTATCGCCCGCAAGTAGTTTCCGCAAGTGAACACTAACAATATCTACAGCATGGAGTTCAGTCATTTCTCGAAGATTATCCTTAATGGTTAGCACATCCACTATTTCCAGACTACAATCACAAATACGACCTCGCTACTTCAGTGCAAAGTGAAAGCATACTAAACATACAGCGACCGAAATGCTTCTGGTTCAGTTCCTGCCAGATGTCCGACTTTGTCTAGGTTTTAGCAGTACACGAATTTGATTTCATTTAATTTATTCATAACTTAACTTTCGATGGAATTGTACTGTGGTGTCGTCAAAAACTAGAAGCTAGGAAATACAAATAAACTAAACTGAGTAAAGTCAGTAAACTTACTATGGTTGTAAAAATTTTAAAATAAGCAAAGCTGTAGAGTTATGAAGTTGTTGTAACTGAATTAATTTAATCGGCTGAAATATTGTTTGTGAAGTCAATCTTCCAGTTACATCAGACCCATTGACGAATAACCGACTCACTGATATCGCGGCCTTTGATGCTGACTTTCTAGTTCCCTATTTCGTAATTCTTGAATAAAATTTTTGCTTCCAGCAATTGTTGTTGTAATAATCGTGAATCGATGCCACTGATATCGTTTTAATATATTGATCATCGCATCAATCTGGTGTGTAATAGGCGGCGCCATTTCAAGATATCGATATTTCCGGTAGTCCTGAAATAAATTTTCCAGCCTCCAGTTTCCTTTTTGCTTTGAAATAAAACGTTTTGTTTGCTGACAGCTAGCACTCACTCTTTTCCTTTAAAAGGTGAATTAATTCAGTGATCTCTTATTGATCACTGAAAAGCTAGGATTATTAAAGAAGAGTGGATTCAGCACCCACCAAATCTTTCACAAGAAGTTGGTGACAGCGATGGTGGTGGGTTCACAGAAAGTATGGGTTAGCAAAATTTGTTCATCTTCGAAAATGTTCCCATTACAACTTATCTTATTCCTCGGTTACATAGCTAATATTTTTAAATAAATACAACATTCAAACTTTCGTACGTGGTTAACAAGAATTCCAGAATTGTCAGCATTCCAGCCAAGTATGGGTATTCCAGTGAATGATGCCATGTGAATGAGGTACTGAACGGCCGCTGAAGATGCGCCATATTGTTCCCATGGATGAAGAATGAATATCAAGCTCACCTTTAAAATTGATTCGTAACAATTCCAATTAAAATTTGATAATCAGTTTTTGGAAGGTGTCATTTTAAAATAAATTATAAAACTGACACAGCAACATTGACAGATTGACTTGACTGATTCACAAACCACCAAATTGACGGTACGGTTTAGTTACCTCACAAGCATAAGAAAGTTTAGATTTTTATGGTGCAGATCACCATCGACATGACCTGTTTTAAAAGAGTAAATTGAAGTTTATGGAAACTAGAAAACTGTGATTACTTTCTTTGGTATTAGTTGTTGGCATAGAATGCCCAAACTTTCAATTGGCATTGCCAAATCAGCAAGACTTGTGACCACAGTGTCCAATCGAAAGTGCTGCTTCCAACTGCCGTCGTCACTAAATAGAAAAGTACCACAAATACCTACGAAGAAAACAAAACAATATTAAAAGGAAAACAAAACATTATTACAATATTAAACAATATGGAAGAAAACAATATTAAACAAAACAAACCAAATACTTCCGAAGAAAAAATACGTCAAAGGTAGCCCTTTTCCCTGAAGCACAGTCTGGCGAGAGTGAAGTCGATATAAACATGCAATCTGACAGCTATCCTTTCCAGGCAATGTTCTGTTGTTGCTGTCGGGCTGCTCAGCCAAGAGGCTGTATGGTGGTACTCACTTTTGTCTCTCCTCGTCACTAGTATTATACTCGCTTCGTCGTTTGAATCCTGTCCCACAATGGGAAGCTGGAGCAGACACCTGCTTGGCCTTTCGGCTCCAGGAGCACAACATGTTTCAATATTTATAGTTCTTCCTAGTTTGATCATTTAATATCCAACTAAACTGACTGTCCTGTACCCACGATGACATTATCAAAATCTGATAGGCACAATAAAAGCCATAATGGCTTAAATTTTGTATCTTTTCAGTGACATTCCAATCGCGAACTTGCAAAAGCTTAGAATATGCTAACTTCAAAAATGTTTATTTAAAACATCATTGTAAGGCCTAAGTTTAGCCATCTTACAGTTGCCAACAGCTTTAGTTGTCACTCCAAAATACCAACTATTGTTCACTTTTGATTTAGCTGCCTTTAGCTTACTTTTTAGCATTATACTCTCCATCTAACTCTTGCTGTATGACTAGTTTGTAGTTCCGCAGTCTAGAACCGCCAACAATCACAAGTCCCATGTTGACGACCGGTCGGTCATCCTTTACCATTGAAGGCAGCTGGAGACCTGATCTGGCACTGTCGCAGGAGATACTTAGAAAAATAATTGATAAAAGGAAAGAATAGGCAATCGATGTCATGACAAATGTCCACAAAAAAGTCCAATACCACACCTCACCAACCTATTTCCCCAAAGCCACTGTATACAATAAGTTTACTTTTGGAAGATTTGAAAATAATGAAAGTCGGTAAAATCCTGAGCAGTAAAATAACAAACTTATTGATACTTTCAAGTTTTCTTCAACTGCAGCCTCGATAGTAGCTCATTTAAGAGCGGTTCACGATGAAGTGCTTTGTGCTTTGTCTCCTGTGTTTTGTGCATTGTAGATCAGATGATAAGGAGAAATGAAAACTAACACAGAATTAAACGTCTTACGTATAAACATAAGATATCAAAATACTGCACTATTACTGCTAACATTACATATAATTGGAAATAAATAGGTGTAGCTTATATCTTTCCAGGAAATGTTCATGACTTTTCAAAAATAAATGTGTTCCTCTATGTGTAAACGTTGCCTCAATTAGACAGCGAGAAGGAGATCGGGGGAACTCCTGAAAACTTTGCGAACTGCAACTTTATTCTTTTGACCATTTTCTTTCGAATTCACCACTGTCTTGATTGTAGTGATGTTTCAGTCACTGAAACTTAAACTGAAACTAGGTTTCAGTTTGTACTGGTTTCAGTTTCAGTGACTGAAACTGAAACTGAAACTATTTTGAGAACAGACCTGAAACTGAAAAAGAAACTGAAACATTTTTAGGCAGCCGACTGAAACTGGAACTGAAACTATATTGGGTAAAAGACTGAAATTCGGACTGATACTAGTTTCAGCCTTTCCTTGAAATTTTTAAGGTTTGGAGCCTCGATTCTGTTAACATTGCTGCAAAAGAGGCTGAATAAACATTAAATTGTGCTGTATGTTAACTGAGAGCGGGAAACCGTTGTTTTTAAAGCTAACTGAAACTAAAACTGAAACTCCGACTGAAACCAAAACTGAAACTGAAATTATTTTGCTTTGCCGACTGATACTTTAACTGAAACTATTTTGGTCCTCCGACTGAAACTGAAACTGAAATTATTTCGAACCTCCGACTGAAACTGAAACTGAAACTGAAACTAAAATCGGCTACTGAAACAACACTACTTGATTGTAGCAAGAAGCAGGCACCTACTTGACCAGATTGCAAAAATGTGTCTACTAAATTTGGGCAAATTATTCTTATGTGGACAAGTCTGTGACTGTAAGGAAAGATGAAACCACTGTGTTGAACTGAACCTTTAAGCAGCTCCTAATTCTATCTCAAATAGCGAGCGAGAATACTTTTCCGTGTACTTTGCCATTCAAAATTTGATTAGTTCTATGGCCCAAAGGAGTCTCCAAGAAGTTAATTTCACATTTGAGTCAACACGGACTTGATGATAGGACTACTCAGTGGCTTGACAGGCCAGGATGGAAGAAAGAAAGGGACAATTTAGTTTCCGTTTCACGTCTGTATGCTTAATCCGTTTTTCAGTGTTTTGAAATTTGAGAATATAAAAAAAGGAAACAAACCTACCATGAAAAATCTGACAGTGTGTTGCCTGCTAGGTACAATCAAAACATACAGCGCCATTCGCGATTCCTCAAAGGCCTGGAAACTCACTTAAACCTGAGAGGACCTTTACAACACAGCTATAGTGAAAGCTAGAATTTTTAGCAGTCGCGAAGTTGGAAGCAATGACATTTTGGAAAACAAGCTCGGAAAATGGAGGCAGGGGCGTGTCCAGGGGGGGTGTCCAGGGTGTCCGGACACCCCCCTTTTCGGAAACTTCTTGAATTTGTATCTGGTTTGGGCCAAATTTGGCCATTTGTTTGCAAAAATTTGGGATCGGACATCCGCCTTTCCGGGCTGGACACCTCCTTTCCAATATCCTGGATACGCCCCTGAATGGAGGATATACATACGTGTACTTTAAAAACCACTAGTCACTTTTTCTTCAGCTGCGTCTTACATGTCTTCTACAGATCTGTATCAACTTTAGCTTATTCCTAATACTAAGGTCACGTTTGTTCAATGCAAAATAGGAACCAATAATTATTTTGCCATCAGAAGATAGAGTGAATCCTAAACAGACTGTTTTGAAAGGTGACCAAGTAGCCTAAGAAGCTTTAATTGAATTTTGTGTAGCTGGAAACCTCCGAGGAAATCATTGACTTTGAAATTTATACTGAAACCATGCTCAGGTTAACCTGGGGCAAAGAAATGAACCATACAAGTCCCTTTTAGAACTAGAAACTATTAAGGCTGCAGGCCAAAAACACTCCTGGAAAATGCAATGCTACGTAAAAAAATAAATAAATAAAAAAGTGCAATGATCTTCTCGCTTTGGCAGTTGTGCACAAAATCTTGCCTGTCGCAGTCGTGGAGTTGCGATTGAGCCACTGAATGTGAGGTTGCATTTCGCACCTAGAAAGTAAGAGTTTCCAAATTTCGACTTCCAAACACAACTTTTTCTTTCTCAACAGAAATGATTTATTTTCACAAGGATTGGTTTTGTTTGCTGTTTTATTTGTATGCTTAGCAAACAATGCTTTATTTTTACGTGTCAGTTTTCTTTGATTCGTAGGCTCGGCCAGAGGCCATCAGGTTGCCAAATGCTAATTGTTTTCAGGAATAAAATTTGTATGGGATTGGGACGGGTTGGATGGTTCTTTCTGAATTAGTGATGATTGGGCATGTGCTTGGAGGGGGTCTTCATCCCCCAAACCAGGAGCTCCCGTCAAGTATCTGGATTTTTCAGGTTTTTTATGGCAAAAACTTTTTAATGTAGCTTTTATGATTATTTAGGCTTTAATTCATGCTTCCTGTGAATTTATAGAAATATTGTTTACGGAAACCGCTGAACGTTGATCTATTTGTCTGAAAGCTGGTAAACATAATCGTTTTGCTGTAACTTGTGTATATTCCTCAATTAAGCGGATTAGTCGAGAGGATAAACAAAATCTTGAAAGGAAGAATGAAAGCCAAAATTGCGTTATTGAGTACTCCAGCGGCTTTAAGAACTGAACCCCATTCCACTACTCATCGTTCATCCGGCAGATCTGATATTTGGAAACAAGTTCAAGACAAAGCTGAGCCCGCCTAATATAAATATACAGAGTTGGATATATCACGTAAACTGTTGACGAATGTTGTCTAACCAGATCTAACTAGCTAGGTATTGTGGATCCTTAATCTACCACTAAATGTATTCCACTCATAATTATGTTTTTCCAGCAATTATATAGCTATTCGTGATGCTAACCTGTTGTTCTTGGCAAACATTAACCAACAGTAACAACAACGAAATTGTGAAATGACTGCGTGTGACGGTTTTTTTAGCGAAACTTGTTTTTAGTCGCACAGCATTTCTGCAACCATAACGTCGTCATAATCCTAGCATTTCCATAAAAACATTCCAATTTACCCTGCTGAAAACACCTGTAAGATAATCACTAATCACCAATTAAATGCCCAAACCTGTGAGGGATTACATAAAATTGTAGATGCTTTGCGGTTTCAAAATTGGGGATTTATAGTAGACTGAACAGTTTATACAAATGTTTGTTCAAGTTGCAACTGCGCACATGTACTTGTAAATATGCATAAAATCAACAGACCACTACTTTAACCGGTTACAGGAATTTCTACAATAGCAACGCCATTTTGACGATGAAATTTCCTATTGGCATCCGCAACTGAGACCGTTTATTACAACAATCTTTGAAGCGGTTTGTCTTCTGCAAATGTCGGTCGCACAGTGAAAGTCAACGCCAGGATTGCAGTACATCCGTCTTGTACGGACGCAAGTGTTACTGTTTACCACTCAAATTTTTATTCCTTAAAGAGTACTCATTTAATCATTACAATACATGCTGTAATCAAGGGTACATAATACATAAGAGTAGATGCATTGTAGATGCTAGCGTCGTACATTATATTATGCAAGCGTAACATATTCTCTGCTAAAGGAACCGTCCCTCCCGCGAATTGGACTCAGTGAACCAAATAGATCCGACCGCTATGCTAGACGCTTTGCGTTAGTGTTCTAAAGCTCAAGAAGGACACAATATGAACAAACACACTGCTTGTGTTGTTGAGCATCAGCTCGAAACATAAGGCGAGTGAGCGCGCCCCGTTTTGACTGTGTACCTATTTTTGGCGAACTGGGGAGTCAGCGAATGTTTTTCCTGTGAGCGAAGAGTAAAGATTATGCCCGGTTCGCACTAGACAATATGTAGGCAATTAATTGCCAGCAAGCAACGACAATATTCCCAGCAATGCACCCGTTCACACTGTATCACAAAGATTGTCGGTAATATAGCGGGAAATTCAAAATTTTAGTCCAGCGGCAAGCGGCAATCTGTAGGAAGTTATATTTACGTGTTTAATCGTCACAGATCTTGCTCACTCTCCTAGCTGAGATTGCCGATTGACGGCAATATTGCTGGCAATTTTTACACTGTTCACACTAGCAATAAATGGGCCATCTGTTGACAATCATATTGCCGGCAATTATTGCCTAGTGCGATTGGGCTTTACAGCAAATATGTATACGATGAAGTTTGCAGTGGTATCAACTAAATCTTGTGTGATGTGATGTGATGTAGGATCATCTTGTGAGTGAAGTACCGAACTGTACAGGCGGAAACAAATTTTACTACCTGTTGTGAAAGTAATCTTGCGGAGAAACAAATCATTGTCTAGTTTTTACTAAGAGAGTCCATAGGTTGTACAAATATTTACATAATAAGTTTTGGCTCCACCAGCCTAATCTGCTTTTCCCGGCGGTTAATGCACAAAGAATTCCCAGACTGTTTTCAGCTGCGTTTTGCTCCGACAACTGCTGTTTGTCTGTACTTGATAGTGCGGCAGTCCTTCCAGACTTTGCTTGCACAATATATTCAGCCAAGTGGAAATTCCGAATAGACAGTAAGTTCAAAGTCGCTGGTAAAACGCATGAACTGTGCGATTGTACTTTGTCGGGTAATATTGGTACACTCGTACACTAATTGGGCACCTGATCTCTTTATCATTCTGTGCTGGGTTTCGTATATACCTGTAATCTGTATATCCATACCTAGGTATGCCTAATACCATTTTAATTTATACCATTTATACTTAATACCATTTAATATTAATACCATCAACCGTTGTTCCCAGACTTCTTTTTCCATGCTTTTTGACCTGGAAGGATTGGTTGGTAAGTCGTAGGAAGTAGATCAGTGGCATAATTATCAGCTATTCGACATATTCTGGACTCCAAATTAGTGCTCGGACCGGTTCCGATTTTTGAAACCGGTTCCGGTTCCAGAGCACCGGTTCCGGTTCTGGTTCCAGAGCACCGGTTCCGGTTTCGGTTCTAGCTTCTGGTTCCGGTTCCAATTGAGGTTTTTATAAAAGGGCTTATAATTCAAATATTTTAATGTTTTATATAAATTGGACCAAAACCTTATGAGCCAACATTGTTATATGCTTAACGTTATTAATTTACATGTAAAACGTAATTAATTTTTACATCAGTTTTAATAGTGTTAACATGCGTTAAATGTGTAATGAATATGCAAAAAATTTCAATCCTAAACTCATTTCCTGTGTACCATGGTAATAATTTGTTCAACTGTCAAAAGTATAGGATTTAGGCATTCTCGGCATGCCACTGCCACTAATTAGTTGGCCCTCTGATTTATTTTGCTTGACAATTGACCAAGAATTTGTCAATTGCTCAAATACTCTATCTTGCTTGCTCAGAAACTGGCCATGTTTTTGCATTAAAGTAGCGGCAGATGCAGCAAGACATATACCTGGAATCATATTTCTTGGCAATTGGCGGTGCATCAGTGCAGCTGTAAAAAGTGGAAAAATATAAAAATTTCGAAAAAGTGAAGAAGTCATATGTCTGTTTGTCTACGACTGTCTACTAAGAGAAAATTGCGAAAATCTGCATGCACCCATTCTAATATTCAGAGAAAACTCTAGAAAACCAAAGTTAGTTTCTAGGTATCTATTAGAAAAAGAAAATCTTAGGCTATATTTTGATGTAAAGATGGTTTCTTAACTTCAAGTCAGGGTTTGTTTTTGATATCGGAAATGTGTGCATTTTTAAAAAATAGGGTACATTTTGGAAAAAATGTGTGCGTTTTAAAAAATTTTCTGAACAATTTCTTGCCGTTTCAACAGATTAACAAACGGCAGTGAGAGAGCTAGCATTGTGCGCGTTGAACCGTTGTAGAGGAAAAAATGTGAAGAAATAATCCTTTACGTAAATGGCTAAAACTTACGAAAGAATCTATTTCCGTGCTCTTTAACATTCTGGGACCAGTCCCGTATTTTTAGGCCATAAGAGAAAGTTTTGGTTTTTGGCCTTAGGCTCCCAGTAGGTAGTCAGGACACGGGATTGGTTGTTATAGCTGGAAAGAGGACACGAAAATGAACATTTTTGCTTTTACAACCTTTTGAGCTATCTCCAGAAGTTAAAGCAGTATAAAAAAATCTGTTTTTAGGGTCAAAAAATGACCATTTTTGAGGAAATCAGTTTTTTCAAAATTACTGCCACATGTAAAGGACAAAGTTGGCTTATTTATGTAATAAAAAGGGGGGTGGGGCTTTAGGAAAATGTGTCCTATTTTGCACTAATTCAGGTTTAAGGACAGATCTCACTTCCTTACTTCCCAGCCCTTTTATTACAATACTAAGTATAGCACAGAAATAACTTGCCTCCGACAAGATTAGGAACGGTACAAATGTGACTACTATGGAGCACTAGTGAAATGGCTCGCTATTTTGCTACTCTATAACCAATGCTCTTTAATCTATGCTAAGCAAGGACAGCAGCAGAAGACAACAATCATTAGTTTCAACAGTATCAGTAAATTACAATAAGTAGTTACTATATGTTCACAATTCAGTTATTAGTCAGGCAAACAGAACCAGTTGTGCACGTTGGTAGACCAATACAATTAATCCACTACAATTAAGACTTTAGCATGTAATCAAGTTCAAGCTTGGCGTACTAATTTTGCACATGGACACAATGATATATCGCTCTAAATTTACATCTAACCAATAGAGAATTAACAAACAGCAGCTTTCAGCATATGAAACTAATATAGCACTTCACTTAAAAACACGACCAGAAACTTTTAGGATCTCTCTCTATGCTTAAGAATCAGTGTGTAACCCAATGAAAATGTTCCAACCTTACTTACTCACTTCTCAATTTGCCAGAGTCGCCTGTTAATTCCTTCCCCAAAGTTGCCTTAGCTGTTTCCAAATAGGAGAGTAATCCGAATGAAGTTGGGCAGGGTTAATCAACGAAGTAGCAGGCTGAGTCGAGGGCACAAGACTAAAACGACAACGGTTCACGGCACCGTGGGCCAACTGACAACACTCAGGCACTATCGGCCTATACCACAAACGAAACACCGGTCCAAACGACCGACCAACTTTGAACAGCACAAACCCAAGAATGTTTGAAAATTGGGGGAGACCTGTCAGTCAAACCCCTAGCTCCGCCTCTCGACTCTCCCAGGTGTGTGACGTGTAAATTTGGATACTGTAGTCGGAAAATCTTTGTGTTTGTGTTTGATGTCAGGCGATTGCTTTGTGTGAACGAAAGTTACGTCATTTTTGCGTGACAGTGGTTTGCTCAAGGGCTCATGGGGTTCCCAAAATTCCCGATTAATCCTGATTAACCCCGAAGATAAGTTTTAACCTCTAAATTGCCAAAAACATCCCAATTAAATAGTTTGCTCAAGTATTAACAAAATTTGATTTAAGATCCCTTTTCCATTAGAGTCCTTTGTAATTTTCCTAACAAAGAACAGAAATACTCCAAACGTTCAAATAAATTGCATAACTCCAAATCAAGAAGACGCCCATCAAACTCAACACAGTCAACCACATCACATTTCAATTCAACATAGGCATAATATATAGTCAGAAAATCCACAGGAGACCCAAAGCAGGACTCAAAACGGCAAAAACCAAGATCCACAAAATTCACAATCAATTAGTTCACACTCAATTCAAAATCCAAATCCAAAATAGCTTATTCCTAGCCTTACATATTCTTGCTTCCCTTACACTTATACTCAATCGACACAGCGTCTAAATGAGCATTTAATAAATGCCTATTAGTCGGACTTTATTCTTTTAAGCTAGAGATTTGGCCGAAAAACCATTTTGGCAAAACTGCGATTATTTTGTTTCGAACATTGATTTCTCAAAAACTGTTCGACGGATTCCAGAGATTTTCGGCAAAATCGAAATTCGCACTTCTGCGGAGGGATATTTTTCTTGGTTTGAGCTAAAACATCTCCAGTTGCGAGAAAACTGACTTCAAAGTTGCGAAATTTCGTGTCGCCGCACATTTGCCGGATTTTCTGGAGTATTGAGGCTTGTTGAGCCAAATCCAAAAAACGTCCCTCGGCCCATATGTCCTCTGTATGATAGCACAAGAAAAAAGTTTTGGCCGATTCTTCAGTTTTGAGAAACCGATGTTCAAAAATGTTTCGTCTATATTCATCCTGTTAGAGTCAGTACGTCTAAAAATTTCTGCAAGTTTTTGCTAATTTTCCAAGTTTCGTAAGCTCATGTGAATCTACAGATAATAAGCTTTAAAATGATATATAAAGCTCTTTCCAACTCCCAAAATTGCGAAAGTTATAGTGCTTCAAAAAATCACCAGAAAAGCACTGCACAAAAGGATACCGCCACCTTAAGAGAAATTGGCTTAATCCAGTCGATTATTTCTGACAATGAAGGGACGCACTGTATATAAATACAGACCAAAGCAGAAATATTTCAATAATTAATTGGTAAAGAAGAATAGAACAAAGTAAGGTCTTTGCGACGTAGCCCTGATCGACAAATAGTAAGAAGATGCGGGAGTCTGGGGGTGGCAGCCCTCAGCTAAAAGCTAGGGATTTTTTAAATTTGAAGCACTTGGGAAATTTTTAAGGCCATTTTGTGGTTAGTGGAAGTAAAATTTAACTGTGCATTTTAACTTAAGGTGTGCATCTTGGAAAAAAGTGTGCATGTGCACAATAAAATGCACAAAAGACAAACCCTGCTAAGTAAAAACCAAGTAAACAATTATTATTAATGCTTCAAGTTTTTGACATCATCAGCTCAAAAGTAATTGCGTATCTTACCAACATACAACAAAAAGTTAAAACTCTTACTTGTTGAAGACTAATACCGCATAATAGGTTTCGGAAAATTCCAAAAGACTACATTCAAAAGTTAGAAACATTTTCAGAATTTTTAGACTGAAAGTGATATTTAAAAGCTAGAGAAATTTTGAAAATTTGCAAGCTGAAAACATAATTTTTGGATACATTTTTAACTCATCTGAGACAAATTACACTGGAACCGGTCCGGTTCCAAATGCTACCGGTTCCGGTTCCGGTTCAGGTTCCGGTTCTACCGGTTCCAGTGGAACCGATCCGAGCACTACTCCAAATGTCATGAGTCAATTTAACCAAATCACTTTTGGCTATTCTAAAGCCGGGTTCATACTTCTCCGCTTTTTGTTTTCTGCTGTCAGTTTTTCTGTTTGTCAGCTTTTTAAGGTACTGGTATGGCTTTGCGTAAACTAAACGAGTAGGCTTTATTTCCTAATGAACATTTTGGTGCTCTTCAGTATTCTGGGACCAGACCCGCATTTTTAGGTGAAAAGATCAGAAATTTTTGGTTTTTGCTATTATTCTCTCAGCTGATACAACGAATTGGCTAGTATGGCTGGAAAGAGAGCACCAAAGTGAACATTTATGCGGACATTTATGTGAACAACGTGAACAAAATGTTTTTTTCAAAATTACTGCCAAATCTTGCTTAGAATTTTCGCTTATTTACACCGAAAGGATATCTACTCTCATTGCACATTTTATCAACGACTGTTGCTCCATTGATTAGAATTTCGTCTTGATAGACAAGAACTTCCGAGATTCCTGCCAATACGATTTGGATCATCTTCTGGAAATCGGAAGCCGAAGTCTTCAAACCCCTGTTGGTAAGCGCTTGTATTGGAATAGGTAATCTTTTCTGATAAATGCCGTCAAGGGCCAGCTTTCAGGGTGGAGCTACATCTGAAAATATGCCTTGTTGAGGTTTAGCTTAGAAAAAACCGTTCCTCCTTTCAGAATTATCCACGATTCAGTGATGTTCGCAAGAGAAAACACAATCTGCCGTAACTGCTTCATTTAGCGGTCTGAGCAGTATCTTAAAGCAAACTCTGATCACAGATCACAGCAAACTCTCATCTTCCCAATCGGTTTAACCGCTGCTACTAGGGTGGAGGCGCACCCAGTCGGATTCTTCTATCTTTTCTATTACTCCATCTTCCTCTAGCTTTTGCAACTCTGCTGACCTTTTCCTTTAGGCTTAACGTGACTCTGCATACAGTTTATGGCATCTAGGTATAGCCGAATCTTTAAGTTGTCTTTTGTGAGTGAACTTCTTAATTTCACCCAATGAGTCGGAAAAATAGCTTGGGATATTGGCTTTGAAGGTTGTCTGTGGTAATGGACTTCACAGTTAGGGAGGATCCAATTATGGCAAGTGATAGGGCCTTGATCAGGTCGATGCTGATCAAAGTGTGGTTTCCGTCAACAACAGTAAATTGAGCTGAAGTCTGATTACCTTGATGTGCAAAGTTTACGTTGAAGGTGTCGTGGACTTTTAGATGTGTGCCGGTATCGGCAGACAGCATCATTGACGAAAGTTCCTGTGGTTGATTTGAAAAGTGGGTTCGATATTCTGTTAATGGCATTAATGATACTGGTGCTCCTGTTTCAATCTAATAATCATATAATGTCTTCATAGAATACCTTCGTTCAGATGGAATGCCAAATCGCAAAGTATGGTCGAGGACTGCGGTTTGGGGATATTGAGGATTTGAACGTGATCATCAGAACTAGATATATTCTTTGGCGGTGTAGAGGCTACTTGATTGTCGACTAAACGGACACGGTTTGGGCGTCCAGATAATTTGGCCTTGCATACTTTTTCATAGTGACCAATCTTTGAACAGAATTGGCACTTCGCGGTTTTTTGCGGGACAAATTTGGGCTGTGTTTTGATTGTCTTTGCCACACCGAAGGCACACGGAGTTTTTTGTGCTGGGTGAGTACTTGGGAGATGAGTTTTGCTGAAAACGGTTGTGATTGGGGTTTTGGACATGTCACCGAGAAACTTTGTTCACAGATGAAGCTACGGGAGTGGTCATTCGCTTATCGTCGCGTCGCTTAAGGCTTTTTCGAACTGATGGATGAGCTGTAATGTTCTTTCCAATGTCTGGTTTTGTTCTATCAATAATCTAGCGCTGGTCCTGTTGTTATTGGTAATCTTCCAACAGCTGATCTTGTTAGAAATACATAAGAATAGCTCAATTGGGACTTAGTAAGAGCTAAGATTGCATCTAGGACTTTGGTAATAGCTAGCCATGACTATGTAGCATTCATGTATAACGATCAGTAAACTTGCTATTCTAGTTTGCCTGGTATTGTGATCTCCCATTCCCAATAGCCGTGAAGCCGTTCTGCTTGGTAGCTGCCTCAGGTTCAACAGACTGTGGTTTTATGGGAATGCCGGATATACCAAGAATTTGAACTATAGCTCTATGTATCTATGTCTAACTATATATGATAAAAGGAAAGCTTTAACATGAAATGAGGCCTGTCTCAAGAAAGTGGCAATGTTAGTTAAAGCCTACATGCAGAATTTGGTTCACTGTGTGGTGTGAACCATTTGAGGACAAAATGTTCCTCTGCAGGTGGTTGAGGAGTTGGAGCATCCTCAAGCCACAGAATTCTGCTCTAGGAAAGTTGAACGATCAACATTGCAAGACCCAGTCAAAGACTGGATGAAAAGCAAAAGAAGTGTGCTTTGTTGAGACATCTGTAGGATGAACTTCCAGTTCCAGTTGGCTATTAGTGGGAGTGTTAGAAATATATAAGAATAGCTCAATTGGAACTTAGTAAGAGCTAAGATTGCATCTAGGACTCTTGTATTAACTACCGGTTTACTGTCCGGGCACCAAAGCGGTACTTAAATGGCGAAACGATGCAGGTTCTACTCTAGCCTAACCTAGGGTGCAACTCGCTCTGACAAAGAAAAGAAGAGACCCTATCTACGATATCCTATTGAAGTAGAAAAGGAGACATTGTGCTTAATAAACAGAACTTACGGTGTTTATTGGCAGACAATAAGGCATTAAAGGAATATAATAAATGGGCAACTGGCCCGACCGTTAGGCACGAATACAATACTCACACTGATTACATATGCATATAAGCTAATGACTATTAGTATTGGTAAATGGTTGCTGTTTGAGATGCTTAGATTGATCATTCAATGAACACAAGTAAAGCAATTTGGGATGGATTACAGTTAGTAAAGTAGGTTTTTAACATTGTTATTAGCTAGTATCTCAGATCATGTCGTTTTGTAGGCAACCGAAATCGCAGTGTTTTACTAGGGACCAAAGTTTGTTGTAATTGGTGTCAATTGATTGATCCTTGCTTTCTCGTTTGGAAAAAGATGCCGTGCAGAAACAAAATTGACTAGGGTAAAAGTGATCTTCCAAGAATTGAGCAACTTCTTGGCATGTGCGATTGCGAAGGTTATCTTGTTCGTCCAGTTCAGGTGGGGGCAATGCAAGATAAATACAATTACCTTCTGATCCTGACATGTCAGAAGGATGGCAATCTTTCGTTGATCATAAAAGTTATTTGCACCGGTTGCGTTAAGATAAGTTACAAATCTTTGTTTCCACTGTCGGATATTACTGCCGGGTTTTTCCAAAAATACCTACATGTGGTGCAAGTAAATTTTCTATAATAGTTCCTAACTTACAGTACCGCTCGAAATTAAATGCCCTTGAAGCCGGCATCAGATTCATTTGAAGCTATGTGAGCTTCATGAAGTTGAAGCTGACTCCGGCATCAACCATTATATGCAGCGCTTTACACTAACACTTACCCTTGCAAAATTTAATGCTGTACGTTTTGGCCAGAATCTGTTCTTGAAACAAATTTGACAGACAGTGGTTTGTGAATAAGTTTTTGCTTGCTTCTTCTCAGCTGTTAACTAGACAGTGTCATAAAAAGCAATACACATATGCATCCACCCAGCTTTCTTTAGTTCGTACTATTTGAGCGCTGTGCAAAAAATGGCTGGCAGTCTATTAGAGATGAGCACGGGCCGGATTTTTTCGGCCCGGCCCGGCCCGGCCCGCTCCAAAATCTTGCTCGGCCCGGCCCGGCCCGGCCCGCTGGCAAAATTTTTTGGCCCGGCCCGGCCCGGCCCGCTCCAAAATTCGGCCCGGCCCGGCCCGCCAAAACAAAAATTCCAAAATTTTCCTAATTTTCCTTTAGCCTTTAAAAGATGTAGCACCCCTATAAAAGAAGTAATATAAATGCAAATGGAAGGACTATGAGAATTGTTAAAGTCTGCTAAACAGAAACATTAAGGATAGAAGTAAACTATGAAATGAAGTTGTAGTTCTGCTAGTAACAATTGATCAAATCACCACATGATGTTTAGTGAGGGGAACTTGTTAATAGTTTACTGTTTAGCAGCATTTCCTATACATTTTCAGGCGGACTTAAAAAGTAGTTATTAAAAATCTGCCTGTTTAACTCAGTGGCAAAACTAAAGTCTGCAGCCAGCTTTAAAATGAATTATTAAGTTAAATTAAATTAAATCATTAAATGAAGTAACTCACCGAATATACATATATACTACTAAAGTTGACATCACAGAGCAGATCCATGTAATTAATTTTACAATTAAAAATCTTTAACAATTTTCATAGTCTTTCCATTTGCATTTATATTACTTCTTTTATAGGGGTGCTACATCTTTTAAAGGCTTACTTGGTAACGTGAATGAAATATTTTAGTTGCTACGTATAGACTGCCAGCCATTTTTTGCACAGCGCTCAAATAGTACGAACTAAAGAAAGCTGGGTGGATGCATATGTGTATTGCTTTTTATGACACTGTCTAGTTAACAGCTGAGAAGAAGCAAGCAAAAACTTATTCACAAACCACTGTCTGTCAAATTTGTTTCAAGAACAGATTCTGGCCAAAACGTACAGCATTAAATTTTGCAAGGGTAAGTGTTAGTGTAAAGCGCTGCATATAATGGTTGATGCCGGAGTCAGCTTCAACTTCATGAAGCTCACATAGCTTCAAATGAATCTGATGCCGGCTTCAAGGGCATTTAATTTCGAGCGGTACTGTATGTAGTAGCTAACGTTATCTGTATTGTATCAGATCATAACATTAACTAACTCTTTATCAAAATCATATGTAAGTATCTAAACTGCTTAAATTTTTGTTTATTTTTGCCTTCGTTACTATAAAAACTTCTCAGAAAATTTTCCTATTTCATATAGAACTCTTTAAAACTTTCTAAACTGCGAAAGTTATAGTGTTTCAAACCATCACCACAAAAGCACTGCACAAGAGGATACCACCACCTTAAATGGATTCCTACTTCAACAGTTTTTCTACTTCACTGTTCTGCGGTTTTGTTTTGCTACTTGTGTCCTTTTGTCTGTTTCTATGGTTGATGCTTACCTTTGCTGTTTTGCTGTAGTGCTGTTGTCCTTTGACCACATGCATAACCCATTCAGATATTACTAGCCAGCACGACAATTATAGCACTATCATATGCATGAATGTATTTTGAAAATCTATAAATTTTATTACTGTCAACATTATGAAACTACTTTGAAAGACAATTTGGTTTCAAACCTTTGAATGTTTGTGAAAACAATCACGCCTGTACAGCTATATGTTCCGGGTTTATATACTAAAATGTTATCCTAGCGTTTCGATTGTTTTGAAATAAATCGCAACACGTTATACCAAGTTACATCACATTTTTCAGTTTGGATTAGATGTTTGTTTTTGCCGATTTCATGGCCAACTGACACAAACAGTACTGCTATTTGTTTCAAACGATGCGGCAACCTTTACGACAGCGGTACTTTGACGACAAATTTTGTCGTGGCATCCGCAATGAAACTTTACTACTGGTTACGGGGGCTTTAAAACTGTTGTTCGTTTGATTTGTCGGTTGCATACAAGTCAAGGACCGGTGTGGTAGCGGTTTCTGTTTGTGCGAACTTCAAGATTACGACGATGTATTCTTTTTTCTTACAGTTTAAAGCGAACTTTTGTTGTTAGACACAAATATGCATTGCTATGTATTGCTAAACCAATAGGATAATTTCCGAGTACTGTTTTCATAGAGAGCCCTATTTTCTGAACTCGGTTTTCTCATTTTCTCTGATTGATATAAGTGTAATTCAATTCAATGGAATTCAGAAAAATTGTGAAGGCTAAATTTAAAAACTGTTTTTAAAAATTAAATTTCATCAAAATTGGTCAACGGATGCTGAATTTCTTGTTTTTTTCAGGAAAAACTAAAGACGTAAACCATTCACGCCATACAAGTGTCAATAATAATTATAGAAAATGAAAAAGCAAAATCGATGATTGCTTTTTACTGGTACTGAACCTGAACATTCACTTAAGGTGCTGGTGTCCTTTTGTGCAGTGCTTTTGTCGTAAATTTTCGAAACGTTATAACTTTCGCAATTTTGAGAGTTGGAAAGAGCTTTAGACATCATTTGAAAGCATATAATCTGTACATTAACATGAGCTTAAGAAACTATCAAAATTGGCTAAAAATAGCAAAAACTTGCCGACATGCTGACATCTGACAGACTGAATATAGACCAAAAATTTTTGAACATCGATTTCTCAAAACTGTAGAATCGGCCAAAATTTCTTCTTGTGCCATGATATGAAGGACATATGGGCCGAGGGACATTTTTTTGGATTTGGCTCAGCAGGGCTTAATGGACGCGAAAATCGGCCAAATGCACGGTATTACCTAAGTAATGTGTGTGGAATGTGTGCATGTTCTCTTATGTGAAATCAGAAAATTTTCCAATTTTGCTCGTATTTCACTTAAGGTGGTGATTCCCTTTGGTCACATAAAGTTTGCACCATTATTACTCATTCATTACTTGGAGTTAAGAAGCCATTTTTATATCAAAATGTAGCTTGACATTTTCTCTTTTTAATGCATGCCACGAAACTAATGTTGCTATTCTAAGATATTTTAAACACATTTTAGAAGAAATATTATTTTCCAGCATTTTTGCAGACTCAAGTAAATTTTTTCGTGAGACATCGGTTATATCATTCGATACCTCCATCAAATAGCTGGGGACGATTTTTTAGTTATTGTGAAATCGCTCTTCGTTGCAGAGAAATAAGCTGAAATGTGTACGTAACCTGTATTTTGCCTACTTTTTCCAAATTTGTCAAGCGATTACTTTAGCTAGAAAGCAGCAATCGGGGCAACTAAAAAATCGTCCCTGGGTATATTTGTGCAGAACGTATTAAGATAAGTAGCAGCCCTCCAGCTTGCATGGTGAATGCTCCACAATCTTTGGAAAAAAATGGTCGTGTTTTTGCAAAAACTACATTTTTTATAATAGCAGCCTACAGGATAGCAGTTGGAAGACGATCATGCGTCGGATAATTTGCCCCTATGAGACCTTCAGATCGACGCCCTTAGTTTGATTTTACGGCTTGCATAATTCAAGAAATGATGGATTATTTGATTTCTGCAGAAATGACAAGTTTTCGACGCCAAAAGAAGAAAATCCGCTATATCTCACGGTAGTGAAAAGCTAGAAAGTTGCTTTAAAAAGCAAAACTATGAAGCTCGATGAGATCTGTCGAATGAATATATTCATAACTGTGTAGCTGCTGCCAAACGTTCAGAAATTGGGAAAAACCGCTCTAACCGGAAATCTCGAATTTTTGAATCGGGCTTGCACGGAGGGTGTTATAACGCTAAAAGAACTTATTTCGGAAAGTTTCATCAAATTTCATCTTGATTTATGCCGCCAACCAACAATATGTGACCAAAAGGAATCACCACCTTAAGAGAACATGTTCCCTTAAGCGCGAGAATACGGTAGCCGTAATTTGGTAATCTGGGTGGTTAACATTTAAGTCTGCCTACGTTTCATCAAATATTGTTATAGCTATTTTTAACATAATGTCATCACCTGCAAATCATGCTCAGCCCTCAACCAAGGAGGAATTTTTAGCCAAGATTACGCAGACTGTAAACCATGCTGCGCTCGCCATGCCCATTTTGTTGGGCGACCGACTTGGTCTTTTCACTGCAATGGGATCCTTCACTGAGCCAATGTCTTCACAACAAATTGCGGACGCTGTCGGCTACAAAGAAAGGTAAAGGTTCTTGAATTCTGGCTTTAGGGTGTAGTGCTGTTGATGTTAATACCTACGCATAAATAAGTTACCATTCAATCATTCCTGGGATAAAGAATGTGTGTACTAGTGGTGTTGTTTCAGTAACCGATTTTATCTCACTCTGTGTTTCTTCCGGTCGGCTGAGAAAAGCGTATTGATGGTGATGTTTCAGTCCGTTTCTCTCCGACTGTCAACATCGAAACTAGATTCAGTTTCAGTTTCAGTTTTAGTTTCAGTTAAACACTAAGCTATGTTTTAGTTCTGTTTCAGTGGCTGACATATCCCTTAATAGTGCTGCATAGATAGATCTCAATTTGTCATGCACTTCTTCGGGTTAGTCCTTGGATCCGTGCACAACGGATACAACCTTTTAAGGCCCCTATTTTATGGTAGCAGAAACTGGGATGCTGCTTTGTTTGGTACTCAATTCCCAAATAACGTTCCGTTTAAAACTTTAGATATGTTCGTGAATGGTTGAATTCCATGGTATCTCAAGGATTTGTTGATGTGGATCCGAACGGTACTCTCTATCGAATGGTGCCTAATAGTGCTGAGGCTTTCGGTTCAGAGAAGTTTCAGGCACAAATGGGCATTGTCCAAGTCTTGCCCATACTCTATGGTATGATGCCGCAAATTGAAGACTGCTTCCAGCCAGACGGACCGAAAGGTGAGCGCGAATCTGCAACCGTTAGGTAGTGTTGGGATTGGCCGAAAATTTCCATGGTTTGCTTGGCTTGGCTTGGCCGGAGTTTGAAGTTGGCCGGCCAATTGGCCGTTGCCGATGGCCGGCCATTGGCCGTTGGCCGGCCGACGGCCAATGGCCAACGGCCAATTGGCTGGCCGTTGGCCGTTGGCCGATGGCCGGCCATTGGCCGTTGGCCGGCCAACGGCCAATGGCCAACGGCCAACTGGTTGGCCGTTGGCCGCTCGTTGGCCGTTGGCTGTTTCTTGCCCGTAAGCTATTGGCCGATCTTTAGCTATTTGTCAACGTTGGCGAGCTGGAATTTATTATTTTTATTCGTCTACCGTGCTTAATTAGGTGTCAACTTAGTTAAACTTTATTTCAATAGTACAATTTACAATTTACAATATTTGTAAAATAGTTTTTCCAAACATTTAGCTCCAACCCGCGATAACTTTGTTTTAATTTTGCTGGAGGACCGCAATAAAGTGATGAGACTTTCACCGCAAGGCAAATTTAAAAACTACGTAGCACACTTAAAATTTGCATGCAATTAGCAAATTTAGTTGTAAAATAACGCTAATAAGGATAAAAATTGTCAACATCTAAGTGAAAATCTGTAGTACTGCATCTAAGGTAACGTTTATACAGCAAAATGTTTACGATATTATGCAGCAAAATTAAATTTTTCAACACAGTTAACGCACAAGATCAGTAAATTTGAGCTTGGCCAGCACTCGGCCATTGGCCAGCCAACGGCCAACGGCCAGCCAATTGGCCGTTGGCCATTGGCCGTTGGCCGGCCAACGGCCAATGGCCGGCCAAGCCAACTGGCCAAGATTTTCTCGGCTAACGGCCAATGGCTTGGCCGGCCATTGGCCAGCCATTGGCCGCACCGGCCAATGCACAACACTACCGTTAGGTCCTAGTGTCGTTCTGGAGCAAAGAAAATAACCATATCAAAATAAAGATCGACGACATTATAAGTGTCGTCAAAAGTATTCTTGCCATACTCTTATATAGTATATACTTATAATAAGCATTTATGTCTAGCGTTTTTGTACGTGGCTCTGAAGTTTTAACTAACTTAGCAACTGTCAAATTTTGCTACATGTCAGCGTTGTTTTCCACCTTAGGTATTCCCTTTGCACAGTATGATGGTATTGATAAATGGATTGACAAAGGACCAGTAACCCATTTGTCGCCTGTATGGGAGAGCAAAGTGATGTCCACTTGGCCTGCTGAAATTCGCGAAAGCTTAAGTATGTTTAAATAAGGCATAAACATTTCTGCTTTATGCTAAAATAAACTAGTGAGTGAGATTGTATTCTCTTGTGCAGACAACTTCTCTGAGAAACTTATTTCATGAAAACGTTCAATATATTCCAAACAAGGAACATGTTTCTTAAAAAGGAGGAGACATCATCCGTCGTGATATCGACCATGCTTTGAGACTTCTTCTGGCAGCTTGATGGAGTTGTTTTTGACCAATAAACGAGGCCAGTTTCCTGGCTATTCCACCTTCGGGTGACGATCATCACATTGTTATGTCTAAGGCCGCAAACAAAGCATGATATGAAATGATATTCGCGCTCGTTTAGTACATAGGACAACTTTAAGTTGTGACAATCGAAGTACCTGAGAGAGACTTCGCGAACAGGGTTAAAAAAGAGTGAAATAATTCGTTTTAACTTGTTTGCTGAGATAAGCAAGTTAAAAAAGTTTACTCTACTCTTTTAAATTTTTAACCCAGGAAAAACAGATAGTTTGCGACGCTTCATCTTTTCCCTAGTAGTTTCTGCAACTGCTCAACCGCTAAAAATTACCAATTAGTAGTTAGTCAAATGGGTGTTTTGTGAGAATTGAGTACCAAAACGTCTTGACATCCATTTGATCAACTTTCCTACTCGATCTTTTGATCTGATTTCATTTATTTACAGAAACCGGGGCCCAAGTAACGGAAGTTGGCTGCGGCAGAGGCAAAGTGCTGACCCTAATGTCAAATCTATTTCCTAAGTCACATTTTACTGGGCTAGATTACGACCAGTCGTCAATTCAATGGTGCGAGAAAACGGCTAAAGAAACTGGGATCAATAATGTTTCATTTCAGGTCAGACCTAATCCAAAATTTTAGGGTTTTTTGGGAGCTTTCAAAATAAGCGAGCAAAACCGTATAATCCGCATTAGGTGGAAGCTGGTAAACTATACTGAAATGATGGGAAAATATTATCAGACGGTATCTCAAACCAGACAAGTCATAGGGATCAAACAACTCCTTATATACGAGGTGCAGCATAGGAGAGAAAACTCCTAATTTTTAAAATTTTCATAATATGTTTTGTAATGGATCACCACAGCTAGTCTTGGCATCTGGGATGGGATGGGATTGAAAATTCATCCCATGTGGGATCAGTGGGATTTTGAAGGGATTATTTTGTCTTAGAACGCCTTCAAAATCCGTTTCAAAATTTCGAAACAGTGAAAGATTTTGGTAAATTTGGCATAGAATTGTCTGTTCAATTTCATGTCGTTTCAATTTCATGATTGGCGTTTTGATGACGACCAGTAAGGTAGAACATGGAGCTCTTTAAGCTGCTGGTATAGCTTTGTGTGAATGTAAGCTAACAGGCTCCACTTTTTATGATGAACGTTAATGAAACTTTCCAAATATGGTGCTCTTTTAACATTCTGGGACCAGTCCCGCATTTTTAGGTGAAAAGATAGCAACATCTTTGGTTTTGCCACTATTCTCTCAGTTAACAATCGAAACACCTGATTGGCTGATATAAATGGAAAGAGGTCACCGAAATGAACATTTTTTCTTTTACGACCTTTGACCTATATTAAGCTGGCAGTTAAGGGGGGGGCAATCATGAAAAATTTTTAGATCACAGGTTTTTTCCTTTTCACACATAAACTAACCACATATGTCATACATATCAAGTTCAAATTTTGAGTTGTTTCGTTCAGTTCTCCGCAAGTTCGAGCCATCAACTGTGTGCAATTTGAATATGAGCGAGTTCTGCTGCCAATTGAAGCAAGTTTTCAACTTCAAGTTATTATAAATAAGTATGTTGAAATGCAAAAATGTGCAATTTTGAAATATAGCCTGGTCGTAAAATGCCTGTTTGTAAACATCAGCAATTTTCACAATTTTACAGAAAAAAATTAATTTCTGCGCTAAAAAATCTCCACACGGGCAAGGGATTCCAAGCAACATTGGATATCGTTTGAAACCTTTATACATGTACTGTGTACTGTGCCACTGTGGAATTAGAATTTTTAGTTAGAACCTCTAGTTTTTTTATAAGATTCAGCTAAGCACAACTTAATGACCCTCATTTTTGGTCATCAAAAGCGACAGAATTTAGCGACCTTCTGCAGTTCGCTAACTTCAAAAATTAATTAAAATTTTTTAAATAGGTACCTACCACCTAAATTCAAAATTCTGATTCCACAGTGACACAGTATCTGTTTAGAGTTTAAAAGTATACAAATGTTACCCGGTATCTTAGACCGGTTTCGAGATTTTTTGGCACAGAATTATATTACAATAATATTACATATAAATTACATTTTTGATTTCCTATTCCGACA
Organism: Trissonchulus latispiculum; assembly: GCA_030248195.1. Classification (NCBI taxonomy): domain Eukaryota; kingdom Metazoa; phylum Nematoda; class Enoplea; order Enoplida; family Ironidae; genus Trissonchulus; species Trissonchulus latispiculum. Next base: position 67,456 of record JASAND010001935.1, on the reverse strand, counting down.
TAGCTTACAAAGAATTACCCCAAGCTAGGCCCCCCTTGTAGCTGCCAAAAATAATTTTGGAGGTCAAAACTGGCCATTTTTGAGGAAATTAGTTTTGTCAAGATTACTGCCAAATCTTACGGAGAATTTGGATTTATGTATTTACGCTCAATCGGTGTAGTCCTATTGATTTAGTTCCTACTCAATCTATGTATCGTATATATATATATATTATTAATGCGTATTAGCTGGAGTTCGTTGCTTTATGCTAGAGATTTGGCCGAAACACATATTTGGCAAAACTGCGATTATTTTGATTTAAACACCAATTTCTCAAAAACTACCCCATGAATTCGCATAAGCTTTGCCAGGATGCAAATTCGCAGTATTGCGGTAGGACTTTTCTTGACTTGAACTTCACCAGCTGCGAGAATACTCAATGCGAAGTTGCAAATTTTCGTGTCACCGCACACATGGCGGATTTTCTGGAGTTGGAGTATTAAAACCTGGTGAGCCGAATCCATAAAATATCTCTCGACCCACATGTTCTTCATTCATATCATGGCAGGAAATGAAATGTTGCCCGATTCTATAGTTTTGAGAGATCGATACTCAAAGTTTGATTGTCTATATTTAGTTAGTATGTCAAAAAAATTTGCTGGTTTTTTGCAAATTTGCTTTTTTCGTATTTACTGATAATAAGCTTTAAAACGATGTATCAAACATTTACAACTCGCAAAATTGCGAAAGTTTATTGCGTTTCTAAATTCTCTCACAAAAGGATACCACCAACTTAAGACCTTATGCCAATATTAAAATTGCACTTCTTCAGCAATTGTAAAGTCAAATACTGCAAGTGAGATTATGTGGGATTGGAAGAAGCAAGTTCGGACAAATGGGATGGGATGGGACGGTGAATTTGAAAATCAAATGGGATGGGATGGCATGGGATCGGAGAATTCGTCCCATTTGCCAACTCTACAGCACCAACAGCTGGTGCTCGAAGTACAGCTAGCTGGAAAGCTGGCCTTTATTATTATTACCAGCGTGATACTTCATTATTATAAGCGTGACACAACATCTGCACGTTAACGGCTGATCTCCCATCAAACGAGATTCTAGGGACTCCCTTCACCTGAAATTGGCAACAACTATACCCCCAGCTAGAGACCTTCACTGGCCTGAATTTTCAGGCCCGGCCCGGCCCGGCCCGTGAAAATTTCTTCTCGGCCCGGCCCGGCCCGGCCCGTTTGAAAACTTTTCGACCTCGGCCCGGCCCGCTCCAACTTAGGCCCGGCCCGGCCCGGCCCGTAAGCTAAAAAGTTGGGCCCGGCCCGGCCCGGACCCGTTTTTATCAATTTTTTTGCCGATGCCCAAAACAAAAACAGTTTTCAGATTTCACAGGATTTTTATTCGTCGTCACAGATACTATTTTTAAGCGATTTCTCATAGCTCGCGATTATTTTGAACGACAGGCAGCGGTTCAGTTGTTTGGGTTTAACCATTCGCTGTTCAGTTTTATAGATTCAAAGATTTTATAAGATATATCAAGATTTTATAGATTAGCACCGATAAACTATGTGTGAATTTGGAACAAAGAAAGAAAACTAGTGGGAATAAATTAATACAATATCCATGTGCTAATGTACAAATTAGAGAAATTTAAAAATTTTAAAAGAAAATTTAAGAAAGATCGAAATAATTAGCAATGACAAGCGAAAAATTATTTCAGAAGAAAATAAACTTTTAACAAAAATTGCCAAAACTGAAAACTAGACAAAATATTTAAATGAAAACACCAGGCCCGGCCCGAAGCCCGGCCCGCTCCCTTACTCGGACCGGCCCGGCCCGACCCGTTTTACCTCAGGCCCGGCCTGGCCCGGTCCGCGGGCCGGGTCGGGCCGGGCCGGGCCGGGCTTACGGGCCTGAGTGAAGGTCTCTACCCCAGCCGAAACAAGTATGTGCGTGTGTGTGTTAAGGCTTGAAAGCAAAAAACGCAAGATGTGAGTTTTTTATTAGGGAGGGGCCAATTCGTGGGGGCTGTCATGCAACGCCAACAGAAGCTGGGTCTCGCTGATAATACATAGCCGTCTAGGAAGTGTGCCATATTACGGTTCTAATCTATATATTACGTATACTCTTGCATATGTACATTGTACTGTCATGCTACTTCAAACAAGTTAGATTTTCTGTGCTTCAGCAGTTAGATATTTTGAACCCAATACCAGAAGCAACGCCCCAAAACCAAGATCTGATCTACATGGTTGACGTGGCTCATGACGTGGGAAACCCAGGACAGTGCTTCAAACAGCTGTATCAGATGATCCGACCGGGTGGATTTCTGATAATGATTGACTTTAATGCCTCCTCTAATCCTTACGAAAATCGACTGCATCCAGTCGCTTCGATTGGCTACACGTTCAGTCTCTTCCACTGCATGCCGGCTTCGCTCGCCCAGAAGGGAGGGCAAGGAGTTGGCGCCTGCTGGGGTCGGCAGCTCGCTGGCCAGCTGATCACTGAAGCGGGATTTGAAGTGCTGAGTTTGGAACAGGCCCCGTTTGCGGAGTTTTTCATGATGGCGGTTGCAAGAAGAAATTAAATCGTTAGGATTATGTTTTACTGAAGAGGTCTGTGTGATTATTTGTGCTGTTAATGATGAACAGTTGGTGTTTATTGTCCGACGTGAGTTGTCAGTTACTAAGCGTTTGAGGAGCAGTTGCAGTACCGACAAATGAATAGTGAAACAGACTAACTTAGGGGAAATTTGCTTAATTACTATTTCCTAAACTTCAAACTTTAACTCTCGCGCGAAAAGGTCCTATGAATAGTGAACTTGAGAAATTGGTAATTTTCAGGTATCATTCAGGTATCATTCAAATGCAAGTGCAAAAATATGTACATTGAACAGCTCTCTTCGACCATGATACAAAATTTTGAATGCGGTAAAAGTTTAGAGAAATTAAATATATTTAATAAATTAAACAATTAATATTAAATATGCAGGTTGTTCTAAATCTGCAGTTCAGGACGACTCTAAAAACTGTATTGTTGGGGTTTGCTCTGAAGGCTAAATAAAAATAAATAAATATATAAATAATAAATAAATAAATTCGGAATAAAAACAACCGAAATTATAGCACACACACAATAGCATATACAAAAGTTCGTTTTTATTTGCAGATTTTCCACTTCTGAGTAGAGTTGTTGGCCGGCCGAGGAAATTCCGGCCGGCCGGCCCCCACAATGCCGCCATTCCGGCGCCAGGTGGGCGCCGGCCAATTTTCGGAACCAGCACAATACTTGATACTTGATGTTATTATACATTACCAGGAATAACTGTATGAATCATTTAGTGCTAAAAAGTTTTCAAAATACACGAAAAATAGGGCAAATTTGGTTCCGGCCGGCCTGTTTTGCCCGGCCGGCCGGTTTGCATCACCCAGCCGACTGGCCGGCCGGCCAGCCGGGTTCAGAAGCCCGGCCGGCCGGGTCCGGCCGGCCGAGTCAAAACACCGGCCGGGCAACTACACTACTGTTGAGTAAACGCACTTGGGCGAAAAATTTTCCTTCCGATTTCAGACAACGTTCCTATTAGTGGAGAACTTGGGTTCCTATTAGTGGAGAGCCATACCAGAATAAGTCACTCTCAACAGTCATCGGTACTGAATTTAAAAAGCGGAACATGCTGTCCGAAAATTAATTACCAAGAAATATTAGAGAGCAATTCCATTCAACTCTTTTTATATAAATTTATTTATACAGAGAGAGAACATAAAACAAAAAACATTAACAACAGAAAATTTAACGTTTGAGCAAGATTCCGGAATGATTTTGAAAATTTCTTTGCAATTTTGTAGAAAAATTAGCACAAATTTTCAGAATTTGCCTCATTTCCCGGATCATCGATCCGGTAAAATCAAACCGATCCGATCCGAAAAATTGTCGATCCGATCCGATCCGATCCACATCACTAATTATAATACATATATTGCCAAATCCATGATATACTCGATGAGTGGAGGTCCATAAATAAGGTGCAATATGTCATCGAACTAGTGCACTTGCTTCAAACATCTCCCAGTAATCTCTGGGGCTAGCCTTACGCTTCATTGAATCTCGTAATGTGACTACTTTATTTCAGATAATGTTTTAATGGACTCAAATATACTAAATTGACGATTAGAGAAATGGTCATGTAGTCATGTAGTAGTCTATGCCCATGCCCAGAATCATAGTTGACCAAAGGTCAAATTTCAAAATTATCATTTTTCGCTCAAAAACTGTACCAAGGGGGTTTTCGAGGTCGTAAAATTCAAAAGAAAGCTTTGATTTTACTAAGATCAAAGCTCCTTTGACCCGAACGATGGGAAAAGTTATCGGGAACACCAGGGTGTGGACGTCAAAAACGACCTCAGCTTTTAGTTAGGTCTACGGGACAGTTCATTTTGACTGAGAAAACTTTGAAGGGGAATCTGACAATGATCATAGAATTTCGTAGGGTGCGACTGCTAGTGATCGAGTATTTTGTCTGATGTGTGAACGGCCCATACAGGCGGATGTCTTTTATTCAAGAAACAACGACAATACTGTACAACAAAAATACTGTGCAACAAAAAGACACACAGTACAAGAACACTGTACAACAAAAATATGGTACAACAATAATATGGTACAGCAAGACAACTACACAAAATACTGCACAAAAATAATACTACAAAGTCAAATTATCTGTTAGACTTCAGAAAGTCACGAACTAACTGAGCAACCTTGTGTTTCGAGCACTGTTATTTATACCTCATTTGCATACCGCTGTGCACGGTACAGCACGGCAGTCCTTCAACGTCGTGCGTGTGGGCAGGTAAATTCATGTCCTTGACAGAGTCATAAATGCCAATATTTAGATCATTCCAAAAGTGAGTCTGATCCATCTCCCTGAACAGAGATTTCCCCTTCGTAATTATCATGTCCACTTTACTTTATCGTAAAAACTCGCAAATACTGTCCATGACCTACCATTCGCAGGCTCAGTTGAAGTATCGTTCCAATCGAGTCCGTTCTCAGACCGGCTCAAATAAAAATAAGCTTCTTGACGAGGGGTCAGCTGATGAAATGGCACAGGGGCTCGAATGTGAAATGCCCGTTGAGCAAAATATCGACAGGGGAAACGTTTCCGTCACTGTAATTTCCATGGGCACTTCACCCATATGATGAATACAGTCGTACGTCATAGTAGCAAAACCAATAGAATTCATCGCCGTTTGATTGTAACAGTAAACAAGTTAAAATGACTGTACGCTCTAAACTATTTACACTGCCTCAGGGCATAACGACATGACAAAACACCATGATTGCAACTTCTGTGTAATTGCTTAAAACTAAATAGCGTAATTATTTTAAACTAGAAAAAACCGGTTTCAGCATAATTGCGACTTATGTGTAATCACTTTCAACTAAATAGCGTAATCATTTTAAACTAGATAAAACCGGTTTTTAAGTGGAAGTATTATTTGCAATTGCACTACAGTTGTTAAGTGAGGTGGCTGAAGTGAAGCAACATGTTTGCATGTGATCGTGTGACAAAGAGTTGAAACGACACATGAAGTAAAGCTTGTTCAATGTATCAAGTGTGGGAAGCGTTTTAACCGGAAGGACAACCTCCAACGACACGTTAAGATCTGCGACGGAGTCGGGACTACACAGGTAGCTTTACATTAGTTAATTTGTTCACATAGTCTGTTACTGACAGTCTCATTATCTCCTTTTGCAATTGTCAATTCACTGTACTGTACTCACTATGCAGTTCTATTTCAGGTGAAATTTACCAGGTGTGATCACTGCTATGTAAAGTTCTACCGATTGGACGCGCTTCAACGACATTTGGAGAACCTGAAAAGCTGTCCAAAGTGTGAGTGTGTGGAGTGTAAACGTATTTTCGAACGAGAGGAGAAGATGGAGAATCACTACAGACGCATACATAGTAATCCCAGAACAATAACCGAAACGGATGAGCCGGCAAGCCATGTCAACAATAATAATCCCAAAGACAAGACCAAATTTGAACAAAAGGAAAAAAACGAGGTCGAAGAAAGGACCGCCACCCAAAGAGGCAATCAGATGATAATAACACGATAAGATTATGATCTGCAAGAAGATGAAGAAACTCCCGTGCTCCTGGGAGATGAAATGGACAGCATATATCACGAATACTGGCATCTTATTCGTACTCATCGTCATATAACCAGGCCACCGAAAAATCAAGATCGTCACAACTATAGACTAACGGCCATGAATTTGCAGGAAATTAAAGGCTACTGCGAGCAGATCTTCAAACGTCACGTGGGCAAGTGGACCATTTATTTCGCTTACGTGCTACGAAATGCCCTTACGAATTAACTAACCTATTACTATGCCAGTGGTAACACCAATATTTTGGTTCGACCAAGGCTTGTTGGGAATAGAGCTGAATTTGGTAAATTAATGGATACACTGAACATGACTGATATTTTGGGACTGATATTATTTGAAAGTCTAAATATGTGGTGGAAAGAATCACAAATATAACAATTGTTATTGACAGACTGAATGACTACCCTATAATGTAGAAACTATGTATTGTGTCGTGTGTTGTTTTTCAATAAAGCTTTCCGCCACAATGTGGCATCAAGCGGAACCTGTAGAGAGGTTTTACAATGCTGCTTTAGCCAAGGTGAAAGGCCAGTACGGTTAGCCTTTGCCTATGCGGGAAGGAGCACACTTTGTTAATTTTGCTAATTAAGCACTATCGTTAATTTTGTGACCCATGCTTTAAAGACCACGTGAAAGCAGTGATCTGTTATGAGTAGGTACATCCTGTCGCCATAAATCCAGTCACGAAACGTTTTTAGCATAAAGTCCTTCATGTCGTAGGCCTCCAATACGTCATCTTCTGCTGTAGTCAGCTCCGCTTCTACGCATCTCAGATTGGCAGTAGATACATTGTAATCTTGTTTGGATAGGTATTCGATTGTAGCTTTCGTAGTTGTTGTTGTGGTAGTTATTGGACTGTAGTCTTTCCTTTTATAAACATTGCATATTTGTTGCACCATGTCATCGATTTTCTGTGCTTGGACTTCAGTTTTGACTCCGGTGATAAAGTATCGCCCATTGTGAAACAGTCTGACCTGTACCTACATACAGTACCTGACCTGTGAAACAGTGTGCCTCCATACAGTTTCCAGGTCATTCCACTAAACATTTCGTCATCCATCATTACATAGCCCATAGGTCTTAGGGACTCATAAAGTGAGCGTAGATTGGATCTGTTTGAGCATACAATGCTGCATATCCTATAATGTTCCAGTGATGTCTTCATCTGCTCTGCCAGTTTGTGTGCGTTTTCAATAGCACTTTGCACTGAGGTCGATCCAACACAGTTGACTGATCCACTTTTGAATATCAGGCAGGTACATCCTTTATAAAATTCCAGTATTGCTCCACTAAATCGTTTAGGTTGATAGCAAACATTGTTTAGTTCAGTCAAGTCGATTTGTTCTCCGAATTTTCCTGTAAGCACAACGCTGACGATCTGCATTTACAAAACTGTCCTCCTGTTGCTGTTTGTCGTATTCTGTCAACAATCTTCTTTACGATCGTGTAGTTGTCGCACTTTCTGAGAAAGTCCACAATACAGTCGAGGCTGTGTCCGTGGCAGCGTTTAAGTAGAAAGTAAATGCAGTACTCTTCGTATACGTTTGTATCAAAGTTCTGGAGGAAGTAGTTGTTGTACTTATTAGTTCTGTACTTGTCAAATTGAGGCCACGGTGGTAGTCCATTACTGTAAAAATACTCTACGTTGTCATTAACGTACAGAGCTACCCAGTGCTCACCAGGATTATCAGTTGGGTCAGTATTGGCAATGAAGCAGGCGGGTTTGGACTTGATGTCGGGCAACTGATCACTGGGGAATACCTCAATGAAATCTTTGCACCTTTTCATTGTCTTCTCAATCTCGTTACTGTTCATATCGCGTAGTCCAGAAATGGCGTTCTGTTTACACCAACTGCAATGAGGTTACCAAACTCTCCATATATGATTATAACTACTCCTTGTGGGAAGTCTGCAGCAGGCAAAGCTTCCTTGACGGTCAATGCAAGGCATAAGTCACCTTCTCCAATCAGTTCCATTGCACCAGTGTCTACATTGTCGGCAGTGAGGTCAAACGTAAACAGGGTATATCCATTTGCAAAATCGGTATAGAAATACCCATCCCTTTGTTCAGATTAGGCATGTTAAAGTTTTCGTTGAGGTACATGTAGGGGAAGCTGTACTGATACGCCTTCCAGTCCATTTTCAGGGGATATTTTGGTACGTACTCGTCACCATATTTCAGCGCAATCTCTGTGACGTTACAGTGTTCAAATTTTGACGCGTTCTTGGTAAAGGCCCCATTAAATGCTTCAGCGTAAACCAGACCAATTATTACCCTTCTCGGCAGCTGACCACTGTAAATTGAGTTTTCAATTATATGCTGAGACCCGGCCGTAATGTGCCGTGTAGCCATTTTTATCCGCCGTATAGGGTACTTGGCTGTACTTGGCGCCTGTAATATGTTTTCTATAATGAGCGAAAGAGACTCTTGCGGCTTAACTTTCCACAAGTACCATCTAATGTCATCGATTAGTATTTTATAGGTTGTACCATTACTCATTAAGCAAAAATTGTCCCTGTTGCGATGCAGTTCTAGAGCGAGTTCGCAGTCACTAAGTAGGTATCATTCTTGTTTGAATAGATCACAGTGTAATGGTGCCATCAGTTCAACTGTGTTGATGTCCATAAACGATTTGGCTCGTTGGCTTTGCTCGTTGGCTCGTTCGTTTGGCTTTGCTTTAGAGTCCAGCTTAAAATCGCCATCTTTGTTAAACAGGCTCAGTTGTAAATGTGAGTTCTTTGCATCTCATCCGTAATTTAGCAGTGTCTCCAAATATGCCTGGTAAGAGTAAAGAGGTCCAGAGTTCTAAATTTCCTTGTCTGACAGTTTCACAATAAGTCGCTCAAACAGGGTCTTTCCAATTAAGTTAATTGGTGCAACAGGGTAAGTCCCATCTGCTGCCGCAGTTACAGCTGCATTAGCGTCGGTTGCTATCCTGAGCTTAATGTAGAAATGGTTTTTGTTGAGATCAAGTATGTAAACATCCCTGGGCAAGAGTATCCTGTAAGAACCAGAATTGGTTACAGAATATTGAGGGTAGTTTTCAGACCAGTATCCCTTTTCCACAGCCACCTGGGTAGGTGGGAGCGTAAGTAGGTCGAGTTTACTCTTGAACCCGGGGTTAGATTCCGCGTCAAGTCGTTTAGCCATAGGTAAATATGTCTTGTTGTTTTCTGCGTTTAGATTTGCTTCCTCCGCTTATAGTTTTTATGTTATTTGGACGCTTTCTTCTTCCAGTGTCTTGCCCTTCTTGCATATTTTTGCCGGCATTTTCCAACACTCTCCCAATTGCACTCTTTGAGTGTCGCTTTAGACAAGACTTAATATCCTCTCCTCTGTTCAAATAGTCTGAGGCTATATCAGAACCGGTGCGAAGTGCCTCTTTTCCCACATCTGCACCGATGCTTCTTAATGTAGGCCATATCGCTCTAAAGAGTCTACCTAGTACTTTTCCGAATCCGGCTCCTCTTTGATACGGCACTCCTCTGTAGTATGCACCTCCAGTTTTGGCAAACTGTGGTGCCACATGTCCACGCTTTCGGGATAATATGGAATTCTCACAGCTGCTGTCTTCTAAAGTTTTGCAAACACTTTTCCGTAGTCAAATCCTACATGTCGTTCAACGTAGCCCTTTATGTTGATTTCTATGGTGTGAAACTCCTTCTTTAGGACAGGCACGTAGTGAGGGTTATTGTAGATTTTGTCGACAATGTCCACCCTCAAAGTGAACAACTCTAAGAATTGAGGAAGTAACATTATCAGTTGCTGTTGCAAACTGTGGTGCCACATGTCCACGCTTTCGGGATAATATGGAATTCTCACAGCTGCTGTCTTCTAAAGTTTTGCAAACACTTTTCCGTAGTCAAATCCTACATGTCGTTCAACGTAGCCCTTTATGTTGATTTCTATGGTGTGAAACTCCTTCTTTAGGACAGGCACGTAGTGAGGGTTATTGTAGATTTTATCGACAATGTCCACCCTCAAAGTGAACAACTCTAAGAATTGAGGAAGTAACATTACCAAACATTTGTGGAGCAACTATGTCACAGTAAACGTATATGGAGTAAAATTCTGCCCTCATATCGGGCTCTAAGTTGGCGACAATTTTATGTGTAGTTACAACATCAGACAATGTTAATGCATTCCAGTCGTCTATACTTACCCTTTCTTTTGCTGGAGGTTGTGAATCTAGAAGTCGTTCGCTAAATCCGAGCATGTAGGTAAGCCTTTCACTAAACTTGACACTAAAGATGCTGGGGTGTTCAAGATTGTCTGGGTTTTCAAAGACCTTAAACACCACTCGGTGCAGGTCATTGTCAAAGTAGAAATTAACTTCGGCTACCTGTCCAGTCTTATTTTCCATGTACTGTATGCTCTTGTTTAGACCCTCACAAAGGTCTTGTACGGTTTCGTAGTGACGAAAGGGTAGCGATTTTGCCTTTGAGCTGTCATCAGAGAAATAAATACTCGTGATTGCTACTTTTCAACCTAGATTTGCTCATGTCACGGGATAAATGAACTCTACAAGAGCCACTTCCCATGGACCGTCCAAGTCGATGCGGTGTGGTAGCTTTACGCGAAAGCTACTGAGAGTATTAAAACCTTCGGTATTGCTAGGTAGATGAAGGTAAAAATCCGTCAATTTCGTCAATCCAGCAGTTACGTTTGTCGGGGTATCCTAGCCACTTGACAAAATACTGTTTTCGCTTACCTCTTCCCCTTGTTTTTATGAATTTTCCACCCAGTAAGTTTGTGGTTCAGTAACAACTTGGAGTTCTTCTTCGTAGAACCGACCCTCCACAGCTTCCCCTTGCAAATCACTAATGTCGTACATCTGTGGTTTTTCCGGTGAAACCTTTGTAATTTTGAACAGTCCTTCAGTCCAATTTGGAAGATACCCCATTTCAAAAATACCCTTCGAGCGACTAATTCTTAGAATATCACCTACACTAAGTTTTGGAGTAGCATAATGAAAAGGATGGTGGGTGCCGTACAGATTAATTGTCACTTTTTCTTGGTTTTTCGGATCGGAAGCCATATTTGGGGTCATTTTTATGCTTCGGTGTTTAGAATTATTATAACTAGCTACAAAATGGGGCAGTACATCAATGTATTTGTACGTTCTGTTTTTAGTAAAGTACTTGAAGAGTTTCGTTTTGATGGTCCTGTTAAATCGCTCCACAAAACTGCATTTAATGTCGGGATTGCTGCAGGAGTAAAAGTGAATCTCGTTGGTCTTGAGCAATTTCTGAAACGTGCGTTGAGAAATTCCTTTCCCTTGTCTGACTGTGAGTTTGTCGGTCTTCGACAACATTCCAATATTGTTTGAAAGGCGGTGGACACATCGTTGCCCGATTTTGACTTTACTAGCACCAAGAGTACATAATACATAAGAGTGTGGCAAGCGTCACACTCTATGTTATTAGCAGCTGAGCCATGCTCTGCGCGCTAACGGGCCACACCCCCCCCGCAATTGCGTACCTAGTGGACCCCCCCCCGCAAATGAGTACCTAGTACGCAATTGCGTATGCTCACTTTTTCCAATAGCAAGGCACCCCCCCCCGCAAATGTGACCTATCATTCGACCCCCCCCCCCCCTCCCGCAAAACAGACCTATCATTTTTCAATTGACGAATGATAGGTCACATTTGCGGGGGGGGGGTGCCTTGCTATTGGAAAAAGTGAGCATAAGCAATTGCGTACTAGGTACTCATTTGCGGGGGGGGGGTCCACTAGGTACGCAATTGCGGGGGGGGGTGTGGCCCGTTAGCGCGCAGAGCATGGCTCAGCTGCTAATAACATAGAGTGTGACGCTTGTCACACTCTTATGTATTATGTACTCTTGCTAGCACTACACAGGCATATTTGGAGAATGCGTCTACGCATGTAAGAAGGTATTTGTATCCGTCATTTTCTTCAGCTACTCGGTCCAATTGTCAGCCAAATTAACTTGCCACAGTTTATCTATACCCACAACAACATAGCGTGCCATTTGTATCTATACTCATTGTGGTCACCGATGGTTGAAATAATATAGACAATCATGAAATGACATCATTTTTTCAAGTGTTAATAAAAAGAACGTAACGACAGAGGAATGTGTTAAGGATATAACCACAACGATACTGCACTATGATTTGAACACTAGCACTCAACTTAGTAGTCTTTGCGACAGGTTGTGATGTTCACTACGTCATTCATGATTTCAATGTTACCATGTGCGACCGAGATGTAATAATCACAAAGTCCAATGATACTGTCCTATCTCTTCACCCAAACAAAGGACGAAGTTTGTATCATCGACTGTCTGATTGCAATTTGCACTTGTGTAGAGAAACTGACGGCACCAAGCCGAACATATCTGGATGTCACTACATGGATTGGGACCACTGCATTGAATATTGCTATGACGAGAATCAACTACATAACCTAATGTCTACGACAAAATGGAAGAAGTCAAATTCACCGATCACAATGATTTGACTGTAATCAAGTGAATTCTTGCTGGACATTTCGAAATTAATATAATGGATTGGCACTTTGGATATTGTGGGCAACAACTCGACAAGAAACCATAACAAACAACCACAATGATTTATGCCTACGAACACAGAAAATCAAACTTTGGTTTGATTTGGATTCAAATTGATGATCGAGTGCTGATGAACAGCGAAAGCTGGCTCGGAAGACAGGAGCAACTGCTAAATGGAAAGGGCAAATTGTCAATGATTGTCAACACTGGCATCGGCAGCTTGATACCAATCGGATTGACGCACGTTGAGCACTTCCCAAAACGGGAAGTCGCTATGTTGCTCAACAAGAAACCTATGGCTGAGCTTTACGTAACTTACATAAAGGATTCAACTTAAGAAAAGACAATCAATAAACCTCAAACTGAGGTTTCCGCAGTTGGCGTTACAAAAGTATTTAACTTGACGAAAAAGGTAATTAATCACTGATGACTCATAACCATACCTGGGCAGACTTTTTCTCGGACGGGGGTGGGGGGGTGGAAATCCGGTGCGTTTTCCTCGAAATGGGTACTATATGTTTTGGTGCGTAATTTCAAACCACAAGCTTGTTTTGAAAAAAATAACACTGTGGATAGTCGATTGTCTACTTACAGAAAGCTGTAATCATTCAATTATTTAACCTAAGGTTATGAAAACTAAACATTAAACTCACGAAGGAAACTACGGGGGGGGGTCTGTGGGGCAGTGCCCCCCAGAAGTTGAAGAATTTTTGCCGTTGAGACTACTCCCGGGAATTAATTTAGAGCACTTCCGCGATCAATTAATGAGATAAAGTATGGCCAGTTGTTGTAACATTATTTGCTTATTCGCTAATCATATTCGCTTATTCGCTCATTATATTTGCTGAAAGCAAATATGGTATATTTTTTCAATGGCTAAATCTGCAAGACTAGCCTTAGCTACATCTGCCTTTACTCTTATAAAATATTAGTTTTTCAGGTATCGTAGCAGTCATCAATAAGTAAGAATAAGACGGGCGGGTTTGGAGGTGTAGCCTCCAGTAGAAAATAAATATCACTTTTGAAACAAGTTTTCCAGCAATTTTCTAACTTTTTTAGATGCATGTTGTCGTGTAAACTTATTTTTCACTGTGCAAACAAAATTTTTGTGTAAATTGTCAGTCAGTGTTTGACACAAACGCAATAAAGTCCAAATCCGGTGCGTCAGTAGGCCAAATCTGGTGCGCAGTTAGATCAAATCCGGTGCGTCGGCAAGTCAAATTCGGTGCGTCAGAGGCCGAATTCTGTGCGTCGTAAGCCAAATTCGGTTCGTCATAGGGCGACTCCGGTGCGTTGGCAAGTCGAATTCGGTGCGTCAGAGAACGAATCCGGTGCGTCGTAAGCCAAATAAATTCGGTGCGTCGGAGGGCGACCCGGTGCGCCGGCAAGTCAAATTCGGTGCGTGAGAGAACCAATCCGGTGCGTCGGTAAGCAAAATTCGGTGCGTCGGCAAGCCAAATTCGGTGCGCCAGAGGCCGAATCCGGTGCGTCGGTAAGCCGAATTCAGTGTGTCAGTGTGTGTATTTCAGTGTGTAGATAGGTCAAATCAGGTGCGTGCTTGCATACCAACAAATTTGGTGTGCAGGCAAGTCAAAACTGTGTGGAGATGGAAGAATCTAATTTGTGGAAACAAATGCGTAAATAAGTCAGATTTGGCTTCGAGTCCAAATCTTTAAAAAATCATTATCATCTTGGTGTGTCAATTCTTCCAAGAAATCATATAGGTATCATTTCGGTGCGTATGTGAGACCTGGGGTGGCCACCCCCCGTCCACCCCCCCATTGCCCAGGTGTGCTCATAACCGGTTTTAGTTAGTTTACGATGGTTTAGTTTTAAATGATGGCGCATAACCGGTTTTATTTAGTTTAAAGTGATGACGTATATTCAATAAAAACAAGTTTTGTCTCGTCGTTATGTCCTGAGGCAGTGCTTAGCGCTAGTGTTTGTCAGTTTAACATTTGCACTACAACGAAAACTATTGGTTTTGTTACGATGGTTTCGAATGACTTGCATAAGATGGATGACGTCACAATGGAAATGACGGTATTAATACTGCTACCCAATGGACATACTGTCCATGAAACGTATATCCCACGTCTTCCAATCCATATTTCATTTGATGTCCATTCGTCGACAGGCGATATTCTACAGATTTAGGAATGGCAGTACCATTCCAATTATTGCAACGGCTCCATTTATTTTGGAGAAGGTGTGCAGAGCACTTCATCGAAATGGGGTGGATGTGGTAGTTACCAACAGAGACAAACAATATCATCGACTACTACATGCACTTCCCAACTTGGACATTGTTGTCTATGCTGGTGGTAAACATTTGGGCTACCCACCTTTCAATAATATCTCACATTTTGACGTGCTGCCATGCTGCTGGTTTCACACCCAAATGTCATCTCAATACAGACGACAATGCTCTCGACACCGTGCCGAATAATTGTTGCAGAAGTTTTCGCACTCTAGTAGATAATTTGACTCGTAACTTTACAGTATTGTTGTACAGTATATTTGTTGTACAGTGTTGTTGTGTCATACTTTTGTTGTACAGTGCTGTTGTACAGTATTGTCGTTGTTTCTTCAATAAAAGACATCCGCCTGTATGGGCCGTTCACAATAGTAGCCAGACAAAATACTCGATCACTAGCGGTCGCACCCTATGAAATTCATTGTCAGATCCCCTTCAAAGTTATGTTAAAATGAACAGTCAGAGTTTAGCTCAAAACTGAGGTCGTTTTTGAAGTCTACGCCCTAGTTTTCCCGATAACGTTTTTCCGTAGTTCGTGTTAAAGGAGCTTTGATCTTAGCAAAAATCTAAGCTTTCTTTTGAATTCTACGTCCTCGACAACCACCTGGGTAAAGTTTGTCGAGCGAAAAATGACAATTTTGAAATTTGACCTATGCTCACCCATGGTTCCGGCCAGGGGTCAGCACGGAGGTTAAGAAATAGAGCAAAACTAAGGTCATTTTTGAAATCTACGATCTCGAAAACCCCCTGGGTAAAGTTTTCCGGACGAAAAGGATCAATTTTGAAATTTGACGTTTTCTCGACTATGGTTCCGGTTATGGGTGCCTTATAGCACGGAGAATAAGAAAGAGAGCAAAACTAAGGTGATGTTTGAATTCCCTGACCCAGAAAACCCCTTAAATAAAGGGTCAACTTTGAAATTTGACCTTGGGTCGACTGTGGTTCCGGTCGCCTC
This sequence comes from Trissonchulus latispiculum, assembly GCA_030248195.1. Lineage (NCBI taxonomy): Eukaryota > Metazoa > Nematoda > Enoplea > Enoplida > Ironidae > Trissonchulus > Trissonchulus latispiculum. The sequence continues at coordinate 51,546 of JASAND010001935.1, read as the reverse complement.
CTCCACAACCTCAAAAACGTCCCCCAAATTTTCCTCCACAATCCAGAAAACCTCCTCCCAATTTTCCGCCCCAACCTCCCCGCAACTTTTCTCCACAACCTCATAACCCCCCCCAATACGCCACGGTTTTATCACTCTATACTACTAGTAATGTTGTCAAGTACGTTAACTCAAGCTAATATCTCTAAGGTTTTATTACATTATGAACATAATTGTGATGTGCAGCAGTAATTGTCATGTTTAATCAAGTTTTCTTCATCCAGTCCCCTGAAAACTGCAACTACAAAATCCAGGTACAAGTGTAAAAATTCCCATTTTAGGTGCATTGTGAATTAGCTTCAACAAAATTTTCCACAAAACCATAGAATTTCTCAAACATTTCAATTTTCCAATAGGAAAATCAAAATCCTTTGTTATTCAATAGTCGTGAGAGTTTAGCGAACTAATTTCTAAAGTTTGCAATATTTGCATTTAACGCTAGCTGAAATGTGGGACTTAGCACAATACAAGTTTTGATGAAAGAATTCGAAAACGTAGATAGATAGCATCGGTTGATATTACTTGGAATATTATCCCATTTCCCAGCTTGCCGGTTTGTCTTACAAAATACTAATATACAGGTTTATCATAGAATACGCACATCTCCGAAATCTTGAACAACACAATAAAAAGCTTTTGGTAATTGCAATGCAAAGAAGAGCAGTAATATTCATACAATGTAGTCTCGTCAAGTTGACAGCTCGAAACGATCCAGGCTACGGACCGTCAAGCGTTAATGTTTGGGAGCTAGGGTTAATGTTGTATTATAAATTCATTCATTGCATTCTGGGGCCTGTTCGCACGCCAGTTAAAAGGGTAGAGTTACGTAGAGTAAAACCCCAGCAAGCGATCTAAAATCAGCTATTTTAGTTCTTCTAACATTTGATAATGTTATTATGTATAATCTTTTAATCTAATTTTAATTAATTTAAGTCATTGTTTAAAAACAGGACCATAATGCCTTTTCGCATACTTTGCCTGTTCCCTAATTATGGTGTATGTAGTGTCAATTGCTCATACACTTTCGCTTGCGCACTGCCCCAATTGTTTACCTGAGCCTCTACGAAGCAGACCAGAAATTTTGCATCAACAGCAAGGAAGGTTCAATTGCTTCTTCTTGCGAATGTTGCTCTTGCTATGTAAGACTCTACACTTAGTAGTACAGTACAGCATGACATACTGTATTAGTGCAATGCCGCATTGTACTGAATGTTCAAAAATTTGATGAGCTAACACTTGGGTTTAAGCTTTCACGCGTTTCGGCCAGCTAGGTAAATTTAATTAGACTTTCGCTGATTGATGCTGAATTGAATTGAAATTGAATATGAAACAATTGAAATTTGAAAACTTATTGAAAAAGTGATACCCTCTATGTAATTATTCTGCAGCCTTAATAAAGCGTTCCTTTGCCACGGTGATTTCAATATTCTTCAAATGAAGCATTGACAAACGCACCAAGTTTCCATATATCATAAAAACCTAGTTTTAGACAGTTGGTTTACAGTTACCCTTATGAGAGTCTTAGCCAGTCCAAATAGGTGCGATAGGACATTATAATTAGCATTTTGGAATGTACGAGCATTAAACGTTTCCAAAATCAAGCCGTCAACCATTGATATGTGCCCAAAATGACACACCACCTGGCATAAGGTTAGGAATCGGATGCCGTGAAAATATTCAAATTTGCCAAATATCTACACATTTGCACCCATGCAAACTCCCCCCGTACTGCGAAACTCAGCCCGTGCCTGTTGATCCCACTCCAATTGCCTCCGAAAGATTGAACACAGAAATTTAGTTATACCAATTTCAATTGCGCAATATCCCTTCCCACTAGTAATCATGAGTCATCCCATATTCAGTTGAGAGTTTTCGTTGATACTGAACGACCTTGCTGAGTGTCAGTAACTTATATATTCCTTTTACTTGCTTTTTAGCAAAATTATGGCATAATACATATATGGAAAAATTGCCAAGCTTTCTAAACTGGAAAGCAAAACTGTACTGCTACTATATTTTTGGTTGAATGCTATTCATATCTGTGAAGGCAATTTCAGCCAGGTGTATTTCCACTAAACAAAAATGTTGCAAAAAAGCTTCATTCTCGGTATTGTACATAGCACATGCATATTACAACCTTCATTCTGTGTAGTTAATCAGCAGAAGCTTTTTACAGTCAGACAAAACATAATCATAAAAAGAAGCCTTAGTGGTCAAGCCAACAAAATGTAGCAAACGACATTTCCCAAAATTCAAGAGAGTTTAGCCAGGCCAGTCAAGCTGCATTACAAGAAAAATTAGTTTTTATTGCAATGATTCCACGAGCGCAGTTCGGTGAGCGCGCACAGAATCATTAAGCGCAAGCGCGCTTAAAAGTGACCATGTTTTCGATCTCCACTGTATATGTTTATATACTGTTTTATATTAAACCCTCCGTTGTCTGGTCTAGTCCTTTATACAATTTGAACTAGAGATGTCCGATTCTCAAACCTTAGCTGGTACCCTGAAAATAGTCCGGAGCACTTTCGGAGTAATTCTATAGCCCGACTCCCTCTTTCTTTGGCGCCCGGCAGCCCGGCGTCCCCCAAAATTTAGTCCCCCCTAACCCGGCGACGATCGTCCGGGTAGTTTAGATAGCCACCTGGTCAGATATCTGCAATTAGCTGTCAGAGTTTGTGCTACGTTGGCCTAGTCCAAGTAGTGGAGGTGTTTCTGTGGTTAAACTCCCAGGCCTCTCCATTACACGTATGTTCTCAAACAAGGCAATATGTTTCGAATTCGAGCTCGATTAGGCGCCCTCCAAGGTAACGCGATTGGGAACAGGATTGACCGATACAGCAAAGTATAGAGTTTATTTTCTTGTTTTTCGTTTTTCGATTAGATAAGCGGACCATTGGGGTCTAAAATAGTGTTGGGATTGGCCGAAAATTTCCATGGTTGGCTTGGCTTGGCTTGGCCGGAGTTTGAAGTTGGCCGGCCAATTGGCCGTTGGCCGATGGCCGGCCAATGGCCGTTGGCCGGCCAACGGCCAATGGCCAACGGCCAATTGCCTGGCCGTTGGCCGTTGGCCGATGGCCGGCCAATGGCCGTTGGCCGGCCAACGGCCAATGGCCAATGGCCAACGGCCAACTGGTTGGCCGTTGGCCGCTCGTTGGCCGTTGGCTGTTTCTTGGCCGTAAGCTATTGGTCGTTCTTTAGCTATTTTTCAACGTTGGCGAGCTGGAATTTAATATTTTTATTCGTCTACCGTGCTTAATCAGGCGTCAACTTAATTAAACTTTATTTCAATAGTACAAATTACAATTTACAATATTTGTAAAATAGTTTTTCCAAACTTTTAGCTCCAACCTGCGATAACTCTGTCTTAATTTTGCTGGAGGACAATAAAGTGATGAGACGTTCACCGCCAGACAAATTTAAGAACTACGTTGTTAGCACACTTAAAATTTGCATGCAATTAGCAAATTTAATTGTAAAATAACGCTAATGACAATAAAAATTGTCAACATCTAAGTGAAAATCTGTAGTACTGTATCTAATGTAACGTTTATACAGCAACATGTTTACGATATTATGCAGCAAAATTAAATTTTTCAACACAGTTAACGCACAAGATCAGTAAATTTGAGCTTGGTCAGCACTCGGCCATTGGCCAGCCAACGGCCAACGGCCAGCCAGTTGGCCGTTGGCCGTTGGCCGTTGGCCGGCCAACGGCCATTGGCTGGCCATCGGCCAACGGCCAACGGCCAGCCAATTGGCCGTTGGCCATTGGCCGTTGGCCGGCCAACGGCCAATGGCCGGCCAAGCCAACTGGCCGAGATTTTCTCGGCCAACGGCTAATGGCTTGGCCGGCCAATGGCCGGCCATTGGCCAGCCATTGGCCGCACCGGCCAATGCACAACACTAGTCTAAAATCTTATATTTTCGATTTTGCTTAAACTTGTAAGATCAGAGTAAACGAATCCGAAATCCGACTTTCAATTCAGCGCTTTGTTAGATAGTATGCACTTCAGTCCTGTGCTAACAACCGAAAATTTGCTCCTATATGCATTCAGCTTTACCGAAAACACGGACATACCCAATTTCAGCTGTTTTGGTCAAGTTCTGCTGATTAGTTAACAAGCCCTCAAACAAAATTAATAAATGATTCTAATACTAGGAATATAAAGCCCTTAGAAGTAGATAGCTTCTTGCGTTTATTTCCTTTGGTTTCCATGCCTAATGTAGACTAAGAACCTTGCAATTCTATTTGGAGAGCAAATTTTAGCAGGCTTTGTAGATAAACTGGTCTATTATATAACCATGTAAACTACTAGGCATGGGCACAGGTAGCCGGGTACCCGAAAATTTGCGGGTACCTCGGTCCTGCTTCGGGTAACCGATATTCAGCTAAAACCGGAAAAGTTATGATAAAACTGGATTTGGGTTTTTCAGGTTTCCCATGCCCCACCGCTCAAAACCCATGCATATAGTAACTACTTTGATCTACCGTAAGTAGAAATTTTGCGAAAATTTCAAAGAAGCACGTTCTTAGTTGATACTATTTCACTCGATCCAAAACTTTCAATATACACACACACAATTCCCGTACGTTTCTTTTTCTTTCCAGATTTGCAAAAATGAGTGTTTCCATAGATTTTTTCTCAGCACTTGGTTATCGAAAATCAGGTAAAATTCTATTCCTGAAGTTGGAAGAAGCGGTCATAAAGGCGTATAGTTCTGTCACGAGGTTTATTATTCCGCCGGAGGCGGAATCTTTGTAATGGCTGGACCCACATAACAGTGCAAAATTGTTATAGTTGCACACTTATCCCTATCTTTAACACACAAACCTAGCAGCGCCTCTTTTTTTCCATGGTGGGGACTTGGAAGAAAACTTATTTTAAAAAAATTAGTTGCGACGAGTTTTGATAGCAGGACATTAGTTTTTAATTAATTTTAGCTTTGTAACGGAATTTTTTCCGTTTTCAAATTTAAGCATTAGCGCCCCCTTTAAATTTTATTTGAGACAAATATAACGTAAACGGCCCCCCTTGGCCCAGTCACAATCCACGATTAATGGGTTTTATACGAAAATATGCAAATTAGTTCGTACTTCCAAGATCAGTTTAAACTGTGAGCTCGCAGAAATTGGTGGGTTTTATGTTTCGCTCACAATCTCAAACATTTTTCTGGGTTTGGGCGACATACCTTGCCTTTGGCTTTCCCACAACACAATTTTTGTTTCCATTCCAGAACAAACTGTGCACTGTTCATCGAACTGTATACTCCGTTTAGCAGTAATTTTAGGATTGATTTTTGCTCCAAGAAAACAAGACCCCTGAGGCTGAACTCAGATTTTTTAAGACGGTCTGTACAGTTAGCATAAAAGGTTGTGTTTTTGTGAAAAAGATGCACCTAATTAATGTGTCGAAAAATTAATGTTAGCAATCGTAACAACCACAGCAATAAGAATAATTGGGGGGGGTTGATTTAAAAATGTATAACAACATGGTCAATTTGCATGGAAAATTGAAAATTTTTTCAAACATTCTAATTGATCTGAAAACTTAATGTTTCCTACATTTATATACTCTCTGGCCAGTGTTTTATTACCATTTGAGATATTTTGAATATTATGACCACATGGTCTACTTTTCAAATATTTACTGATTGCTGCGAAAAACATTAAGTTTTAAGAAACAAAAAAGATTAGTTGATATTTACATCATTCGAAAACTCATCATTCGAAAACTCTATTCAAAAATATAAAGCATTTGGTTATAAGCGATTTCGTTAAAAAGTTTGTTTTAAAAAGGTGATGAAAATGTCTAACTTCTCCAATTTTATAAACATTTTTTGACTTAAGGTTTTGGAACGCAAAATAAAAAATCAAATAACTTAATCCGTCGAATAGAGCACAGAAGTAGAGCTTTCGAATGATATAAGTATTAACAGTATTAACCAATAATATTCATCGTATCAAACAGTATTAAACTTAAAAGTGGTCCAAGTTGACACCGTGTGGTCATAAAGTTAAAGAGATCCACCCATTGTCCTTGACGGCGTACCTTTAGGGTATACACCATGTTCGATGTTAGAGGGTACAGTACATTCTTGGAATCCGAAATTCCTTGCTATCGTATGAATCTCAGAAAATCAAACTAGTTAAGCGAACCTCCCTACCCAAGCGCGATCTATCTTCTGCAAACAGACAACGGATTATTAGTCCAAGTAACATTTTAATCATTTTAGATCAAGTACTCGGTACTGGAATCATAAAAACGATGCAGAACATTACAGGCACCCTTTGAACCCCAATGTGCTTCCACAAACTACGGCGGAATATTAACCCTTTTAGGGGTTACTTGTTAAAACTGTTGGCACTGTTGGATTCACATGGAATCTCGTGGACATAGTGTTGACTCAGGTTTTCTCACCTATCAAAAATTGATATCAAGCTTATCAAGGAAGCTAAAAACTGGTTCAACAGTAGACTGACAGTTGTCCGGTCTGAAAACTTTTCCCAAAGGTTTGAAAGCGAGTGAATAATTCATCATTGTTCTGTTTGTTGAGTATAATTAAGATTACACTATTTTACACATGATTACTCTTACTATTGACTGATCCCGAATGTAATCTATATAGCAGATCTACACTGCTTTGGAATCCACTTTTTCGTAACCTTAGATATGAATAACAGCAGCGTCGTTGCTACCGCTGAAGATTATCTCAGCTACTCTATCATATTCTCAATCTACATATTTGAAGGCATAATTCAGGTTGCAGGAAATTCTATAATAGTTTTGGTGATTTGGCAGTCCAAAGACTTACATCGTAAAGAGTACTGTTTGCCAATGGTCTTGGCATTCGCAGATCTTTTCATGGGGCTAGCCCAACTGACCACTGGGATTCGTCGCAGTTACTTGCTTTATACCAATCAGGCACATGACCTGGTATCAAAGTGGGACTGTATTATTCAGCTTCAGACTTTCTTCATGTTTATGGGTGGGTTTGGTGTACCAACTGCTTTGTTTCTGGTATCGATAGATCGGCTGGTTGCTTGTGTCAGCATCATCACCTACTCAAAGCTGTCTACTCGTAAGATACTCCTGGCAAGTGTAGTGCCAATGAGCTGCAGCTTAGGTGTTAGTACTGGCAGCATATGTCACCACCTATTTCACACCGCGAATCCCTGCTTTTTCGAAATTTTGCTTCACACCATGGGCTCTAACCGCACCCATAAACGATCTTCATCGACGTTACCAAGTGTCATTGAGCTGTTCTAGCATAGTCGTTTATGCTATAGCCTTGCTGGCTCTGCACTGTAGGCGTGATGGGCTCCTGTCAGAAAGCATGAAAAGAAACAAGGAACGTCAACTGAAAGTAACCCAGATGCTGGTACTGGTCACGCTGTGCACGTTTCTTATGAACACGTTTCCTTATTTTGCCATAGCCGCTATCAGTGGGCGGGTGTCGCCGCGAGTTGATTTTATCCTTGGGACAGCTTCGTGGATTCTGGTGAATGCAAATTCTGCAAACAACATCTTTATTTATATAGGGAAAAACAAGGATTTTAGGGCGGCATTTGTTGCGTTAATTTGTGCACGGTGTGTTGGAATGCCAACTACAGTATCCTCGATTGGATTGCAACAGATTAGTAATTCCAAGCAAACGACAAGACAGTATTGAATACACCACCTGTTTAACGAATTGTGAACCAATTGCGATTTTTAACAAAGTTTTAACATGTGCAAGACCTGGACATAATGCACGGTGCCATAGTTTCATAACCGAGGCATAATCTTGACGAAATTTTCCATACTTCTTTGGGAGAAGGTACCTATACTTTCGATAACGTATTGCTTATTAACTTTGTGTTTCTTACAATATCGTCAGTAATATCATTGTTTGACTTCTTAAGATCATGAAACAAAATTCGACCGTTGCTGTGGAACATTTTTCTGCTTATATTTTTCAAATCATTTCGACTTTTATGCCAGAAATATCCAAGCTCCCACGAGATTGGAATAGTCTATGTGCTTCTTGATGGCTTGTGCTTGTTTGGTTGCTCTTAAGGTTGTGATTCCTTTTGAGCATGTATCGTTGATTGAAATTTGAATCCAGACGAAACTTGATGAAACATTCCAAAATACGTTCTTTTAGCATTATAACACCCTCTGCACAATACCGCTTCAAAAATTCGATTTCTCCGTGCAGGGCAGTTTCAGTCGAATTCTGACAGTTGGACAGTAGTTGCGTAGCTATGATTGTATTCACCTGAAAGATCATGTTGTGCTCTACATTTTTGCTTTTTGAAGTAACTTTCTAGCTTTTCGCAACTAGTGAGTTATTACCAATTTTTATTATTCCGCTGGAGTTGTTATTCCGCTGGAGTTGAATACCTACTACGGGAATCTAGTATATTTTGTGTGTAATCGCGTGTTTGCAGTTGAAAAGCGCCTATCTTCAACATGTGGCTAGGTATGCATCATTTTTTGTTTTCACAATATGCAAATTAGGTCAGACGTGAGATGAGTGTCTCTGTTAACGAAACTACTAGTGTTTGATCAGCATCCAATCAACTGTTATTTCGGAACAGCCCTCCATCCTAAAGTAGATTTCTGCAATGGCTACATTGTTCAGATCCAGCCCAGCTCAGCTTAAAAATGGCCTTTTAAAGTTGCTTCTGCATTCGCTTTAATGGGTCGCTCGACCGTTAAAGATAAAAAAGGTATAAAGAAAAATAAAAGACTTCTAAATAGTAGTTAGCACTTAACACTACAGTCAACTCTCAAAGCATACGTGAATTAACTATCGAGATTGGGTTCAGTTTCACAAGGTATTTTCGCTATATCGTTCACACAGAAGTAGAGATTTTATCATAATTATTAATATGCTTTAAATGCGTCCGAGTATATACTCTTTTTGCATTAGTTGATTCTTCAACGATTTTCCGATTAGAATACCCATTTTAAAAGGGTAGTCTGAATTGGAGAAGAACGACGTGTGAAACTGACACTTAATACGAGGTCGTGATAGATGTTAGCCATGACAGGGCAGTTTTAAGAACAATTGATTTAACTATACCTAGAAAATGTCTAAAAAGAGTCTTCCAAACAGCTTCCTACAGACGAAGAATTTAAGTAATACAATTGGCAACAAGTTTATGTTCCAAAACTATTTCAGAATTACGAATTTCCTAATTATACAATAGTTAGTCAAGCTTTTATTCTGCGTTGGTTATAATTTGGTGAAAATGCATTTTCATACCTTTGTTATAACTTTAACCCACTAGAAACTACATCTAGAGTGCAACCGCTCTTTATTGAGAACAATTCAATACTAACTGCAAAACTGAAGGAAAGCAACTACGAGACTCAAGAAAATGCCAAGAGTCTAAGCTGCGACTGCTTATAGCAGATCGCAGACAAAACAAAACAGCGCAGAACGCTCCATACAAGAATCCCAGAATTTAGGGATAATACAAAACTTAATTTGTATATGACACTCCTGGGGTAAAATGAAAACGACCACGTTTTAGCTTACGTAAATTTGTTACAATTTCAAAATTGCGAAATGGTTTCAAAACATACATACTGCAAAGCGAAAGAAAAGAAGAAAGCAGCTAATGATTTAAGTCAATAATGGAAATAGTTCATTTTCATTTTCGAGTTTTATTCAGTTAAAGATATGGGGTTATCTTCACTTCAGTAACTCCGCTTGGCAGATTAAGCGGAGGTCCAATCGGTCCTGGAAGCGGACTGAAGGGGTACAAGGTTTCTTTGGTGTACATGAATTGAAGCTGAACGATGGAATGATGGAAAGCCGATGATCCTGGATCTTTGCCCAACTGAGGGTTGGCGGCGCTAAGCACGATTGGCTTCTTGGCGTCATGGCCAGACGCTGTTCTAGCTTCATCTCAAATACAAGTATTAGTCACAGTCCTTGTACTATTAAAAGTGGAACTGTGTATATCTGAAGTAATCGTTGTTGTTGAAGGTACAATGGCCATGGATGCAACAGCTCCCAATGACGCATTGCTTTCGTTCACTTTTTGAGAAATAGTTTAGGTTTTACTGATTGAACAAACTAGTGGTTCTTTGTTTGAACAAACTAGTGGTTCTCGTTGCAGTGGCTGGCGTTGCACAGATAAAGTATCGAATCCCGTGCGCGGAGAATTTAAGCTTGAAACATTTGTAACTGGTGGGAGCGTTGCAGTTATACCTCCCGGAAGGGAAGGAACCAGCTCATGCCGGACGGTTAGAGCCACAGTAGGTTTTGTTACTGGATCTGAATTATGTTCATGATGGTAAGAAGTAGTGTTCACCTTTCTTATCCGAAAGAGTGCACACACTTCCTCAGGCTCACAGGAGTAATTCTCCATATAGAAAAGGATTTGTCGATCGTCAAGTCTGACTCGGGCCGGCATACAGGCAACAGGACGGTTAGGATGGTGAGGGGAGCTGAACTTGTGCGGATGTGGATCAAAGTCGCCCTCGACGTTCAGGGTTACGTCGGAAGGAATCTCTACCATGGCATTCACAATGGCTCTCTAAAACGGAGGCAAGGTGAACCCTTTCATCAGGATCACTTGACAGGAAGTTGCCAGAGGATATAGTAGAGTGGAGATAGGGATGGAATATTTTCCTGCTGGAAAGGTCGAATGGATCTTGATCTCATTCGTGTGAACTGAGATCTCGAAAGTTGGGTTGAAACGGGCCAAAAAGTCGGTGCCCAATAACACATCTTGAGGGCACAGGCGCTCTCATAGAACGTATGTGGTACTGGTGGGTGATTTGGGCACCCAGGGAAAGTGACATGTGCCTCGATTTTCTTGGTGATATCTAACCGATGTCCAGTTGCTGAAATGCTCCATTTGGGCCGTTCCAGCTCTATGGCTGGCAAATTATGCTTTTGGACTACGTGGTCGGCTATGACAGTGATATTGGCACCTGTGTCGAGCAGGGCGGAAATGGTCGCTCCGTGAATCTGGATATCTATGAGCAGGGGGGAGGAACTGAGGGAAAAACTTCCAAATTCGTCCTCAGGCGGGCTTTGAAGGCTCCAGACGCGGGGCTCGATTTTGCTGTCACGGTGGCGTCTTCCAGCTGAGGAATCTCTAGCTCCACAGCATGGACGGGGCGGAGGTGAGAATGCTCGTTCCGGTTCTTCCCCTGGTCCAGGGCTCCGGGCTCTTCGGGGGCTATGGCTTCTGCGTGAGGCGGGTTGCTTCAGGAGATGAGAGGATTCGGTGTGATATTCCTCATGAGGAGGGGGGTTAAGGAGTGCTCGTCTGGAGCGAGTTACAGGGCTAGAAAGCAAGGGACTCCGGGGTCTGGCTCCCATGGGATGTTCTTGATAACCGGAGTAACTAGCAGAGGGGGCTTGCTGCAATGCGTCCAATGGGATTTCTTCGAAACCGTAGGGGGTTGGTGGCGAGGTTGCAGGCGACGGCTGTCGCTCAGCTCCATATCTGGCAGCCAGGATTGAATGCATAGGATGCTCCACGTAACGCTTGGGCTTAGGCGAGTTGGCACCTGTGTTGGTGGGACTAGTATCCGAGGCCCGAATTTTTCGGGTCTCAGGTGCTGAAGTGGCAATTTCATTTCTTACATTACATCTGACTTTCACACCCAGGAAGCTTGAGGACACCAGAGTGTACATCGCCCTGGATCATGTGTTTGTCCGCGTTGTATAACGCATTATTAATTCATTGTCACTTCAGTTTGGATACGAACTCCTTCTAGCTTGGTGCGACTGTAGCCTCGGTAGCTCAGTTGGCAGAGCGTCGGAGCCTTCATCCGAAAGTCGTGGGTTCGAATCCCACCCGAGGCCCGAATTTTTCGGGTCTCAGGTGCTGAAGTGGCAATTTCGTTTCTTACATTACTTCTGCATACCTGTTCCGATTCCGCTAAGGCGGAGTCCGCAATTGAGGCAGGCACCTCGACAATAGTTGAGGATTGCTTCTCGTGTATCGGCGAGGCACGGAGAGAACCAGATGGTGATAATGACACCAATGGCGATTAGGACCAAGATGATTATGAAGGCAGTCCAGACCTGAATATCCAAGGGGTGCACAAACAGGGGGGCATCACGATGGTGTTTCTGGAGGATATCCCTTACAGCACGGTTCTCGTACTCGGCACGCTCCAGGTCAGTGTATTTAATGGGCACTACGTCCAAATTTGGTGCACTGAAGGGCAATCGGTTGACCACCAGTGGCGTTGAGTGCTGCACAACTTCAATTGCGCTGGTCAGGACTAGGTCACAAATGATGATGTGGTTATACTTACCATGTTCCAGCCAGACGACACCATTGTCTGGCACGGGCACAACTTCACAGCGGGATACGTGCTGTAGCTGGCGAGATTGGGTCGGCATGTTTTCCTTATGGCTAGTCCTGATGAGGACTCCACCAGGAGTGGAAGAAAAATCGGTATCTGGGGTCATAACCTTGACCAGCATCTGTTGGCGACAATTGGCGGTATCCAGCGGCAGGCTTGACACAATGGCCGTCAGGCAGGCCGATCGGGTTGTGGCCACTAAAGAGTTGGGGCCACACAACCAGAGGCCAGGAGAAGATTGGCATTCATCAAGCTTGACTTCGGAAAACTCGGAACGTTTGTGAGTCACTTCGTGTCTGACGAATTGTGGCACGGGCGCCTTCATCTGGGCGTTACTGTGTGGGTCGTTATAGCCCACATTACTTACCTCATAGATAGGGGCTACGTCTGCTCTGGTTAGGTGTTGGGACTTCCAAAATGGATCCGAAAATTAGCTTCCGAATGTCTATTCGAACAGGATAGATGCGGCCAAATCGGTAGATCAGGCTAGGCTCGTCACGCAGCAAGGATCGGTTTAGTTGCGCGTGGTTGTTTACAATGTCCCGGATAATCTTGTAGTTGATCAGACTGGGGGAGATTTTGCCGTCCAATCCGGCGGTCATTACGCTATCTATGCTGTGCTTGAGGGAATGCTCGAAATTGGACACAATAAGGGAGTACTGAACATGTGTGTTCATAGTGAATGCCTCACAGCGGGCGGAGTTAATCAGGCCGAGCAATTCCTGCATAGAATAATGCATGAAGGAATAGATCTGCTCATTCGCTTCGACCAACTTCTCCAGGGGTTCTTGATGGGACAGAACATGTTCGTCCAGTTTGTGGATTGCCTCTATGATGGCATTGACTTTGTTCTTGACCTTGTCCAAATGAACCGTATTGGAGATGGACATTCCAAGTCCAACCAATCCAATGATGGCTCCAATGGCTCGCTTGTTCCGGTGAATTGGGAGCCGGGAGTGGATTGACTGATATAAATGATCCGAGTACAAGGAATCCTTGTAGCTGGTGTGTGTACTTGGGAGTTGAGGAATTACACAGAATGGGACTCTTTTCGCAGATTATCTTCATAATTGCCGAATAATACTGGGTGTTCAAGTGTACATTTCATGATACTCATCTGTGATGTTCTGGACCAGGATGTTCAGGTGAGGTTCGTGAGGGCAATCTACGAGCCAGTCGTTAACTCTCATCTGCTCCGTCTGATTTTTGACGGGCACGCGGCACAGACTGCAGGGCCAATCGTTGGCCGTGCTGAGGCTAGAGCTACACTTACTGCAGCGGGATAGCAGATGGTCCAGAATGTCATGTCGTTGTCCGCTGCACAGGGTACAGAATGTTAGCCAGGCTTTCATCTTCTTGACTCGAGGAGGCATTTTCATGTGAATCAAGATCGGGATATATTCGGATTGTTCATAAGTGGCCATCAATCCTTTAGGGGATAGGGCTAATCCCCATTGAGTAGAGACCATGGAGTGCATGGACTTGGCTCTTTCGGTGAAATAGTCATCTGCAATTTGTGCCTTGACTCCGGGCACCCAGAAGGCAATGAACAGTCCCAGTACCATCCACATTAGGATGATGGGAAACGGGATTCCTCCGTCGAGGCAATTCCGGCCTTTTTGGCTTGCGTTTCCGGTTTTGACGATGTGGGTGCCGACCGGGCTCGTCCGGGATATTTCCGGCGGCGGAGTTTTGGGGCGCTCCGGACTGGAAGGCTCATCTGTAGTGAGCCGGACAGGATTCTCAGCGGCTAGCTTGTATAGAAATGGAAGGGATCGTAGTCGAAAATAGGCTTTTCTGGTTCGGGTGAGGACGGCAGTTCCGAATGTTCAGGGTAGGGAAAGGCATTTTCCCCGGCATCTAAGATAGGGTCATCTTCTTCAATAGCCATTCCGGCTTGGGCTAGCAGCTTTCGAGCAGTTTCACGGGCTGCTGCCAGATTTGCGGGATGTCGGCACTCCGGGTCCTTTTCGGGGGGCTTACTTCAGCTGGGATAGGACAGATTAGCAGCTTCCAGGACGGATTCCACTTGGGCCAGAGGTGGCAATCCCAGCTGGATCCTGAACTATCGGACGGCTTCGCCGAGGTCCACCGCCAGACGTCGAGGCGCTTGGACAGATTGGGTCCGGGCCATAGCGCTTCCCGTCTTGACGAGATCAGGGCGTCCGGGCTTCGTAGCAGTGCGCGTTCTCGTCCCAGGGAATGTGACCTCTCAATCTTGAGAGATCCAACAGGCTGAACAGGAATAACTGGCTTGCGATCCAAATTGTCGGGATTCTGGAAGCCAGTGGGGGCGACGCTTTGGCGGAGCTGGTCTTTCGCATCAGGAGCCTTCGCGAGCGGGGACAACTCGGCGGGGAGCTCATTTTTCCCAGCATAAACGCGATAAGGGTGGAAGGGCAATCCATAGGTAGTTTCCAGAGGGGCGGCCGTCTTGTACATGGCCGGGCACTTCACAGACATAGGCTTCTTGTACGGCAGTGAATAGAGCTCTCTGTCTAATTTCTCTGTCACGGCGTCCAGGGTAAACGACGTGTGATCGCTATGGGCAAATCCCTTGAGATAGGTCGGGGTGGAATAGGACTGTCCACAAAGATCTGAGATTTCCTGTTCAAGGCGCAGAATTTGGGTAGGCAGGGAGGAATTCGGGTTTTTGAAACTTGCTTTGGATTCCTGTGGGACAGCGGCCAGTGTTTGGATCACTGAAGGTCCAGGACGTTGTTGCTGTCTGACATCAGCGAATCGGGACCCATAGGGGGCATGAACGGATTCAGATGCATTTCTGCCCTCGTTTCTGCTCCAGGAGGGCCTGGGATTGCGCTACTGTTGGTAGGGTAGGATGGTCCATTTCTGTATTGGTGTTGAAACTTAGAGCAAGCTGAACTATCAATCAAACTGACTTGCTCATAAACGCAATGTAATAATGAAAGACATGTTATCAGCAGGTTTTAGCAAAAGGAATTTTTAGATACTATTTTAAGTTTAGCGGTTGATCTTATCTTTAGTCTTCTTTCAATTCTTATCAATTTCGTGATCTCCACGACAGTTGGGACCGGTCATTGAAATCCCGATTTCCCCCATTAGGGTTGTTCTGGAATCTGGGGGGTCCGCTGAAAGGTCTAGAATTCCCGGCATTTCCGCCCTTTCGGTTGTTGTTTGTTCGTCCAGAATAGTCACTTCGAGGTCGGTGGGAGCCTCCATCGGGGCTCGACATTCTCGAGGCGAATGTCCGCCTTTGCCGCAGTTGAAACATCGGTAATCGCTGGGGAAGGGGATCTTGTTGTCCGACCGCTGAGGGGGCGGGGAACTCTTTCGGTTGTTTCCAGATCCATTGCCGTTCTTCATATTGCGGACTTCTGTGGCTAGTGAAGCAGTACTTTGCACGAGAGATGACAAGGCGGTGACGAGGGCAGGACATGTAAGTCCACCGGAAGTGAGGTTTCCTTGTGGATCCAGTTCCAGGAAGGCAAGAGTTCCTTCAACGGGGTATACGCCTTCGGCTTCGCGGGCTTTCTTGAAGGCGAGGGAGTAATCCTGAGTGTCCATAGGGACATGGGGCTTGCATTCATGCATGTAAGCCAATCAGGAACACGCGGACTTTGATCGCTTCCAACCTATTCGGATCAGCTCCATCGTCCCAGGCAATGCGGGCGTATTTCTGCAGCTAGAGGGAGTAATTCGCGACAGATTCGTGGGACAGCTGTTTAATGCTGAACAGCTTTGCCGAGGAGTGCATTCCGGTCAGCGGCGGAATCTTGTGCTCTCTCAGCACGGTGACGGAAGCGTCCCAGTCGTAGGGTCGCATGGTCGCAGGCATTTGTAGATCTCTGCCGCACGTCCTCGGAGGGTAGAGGAGAAATTCATGACCTTCTGATGGTCATCCATGCTGAGACGTTGGCAGAATCTTTCGTTGTTCGCCAGGTGGTCATCGAAATTTTCGTAGTCTTTTCCGGAAAAGGTGGGCATCTCTCTGTAGGAGAACGAGACAGCCTGGGTATGTATGCTTCTTTGCAGAGAAGCCAGGATGTTGCCCATTCCATGGAATTCTGCGGAGTCAGAGCTGGCAGGAGAGTCCGGGCGGTTGTTCGGTTCAGGGGGTTATTTGAGTCTCCGGGACCACCAGGACCACCGGGACCTCCATGACCACCGGGACCGCCGGGGTCGCTGGGCCCATTGGGATCAGGGGGACCTCCAAGTCCGCCTGAAAAGAGACGCGGTTTCTTGTAAATCCTCCTCCAGAGCCAAGGGCATAAGGTGGGGGCGGCATCATGGAGGGGTCTGGATTGTCATCACTCTCGTAATCAGAGTTGTGATAGTTCTGGCTATCAGGAACTGGATCTTCCATGGCCATTGACGGTCCAAGGGGATTTGTTGAGTCTTCCTCACTGAGATAGATGGATAGGAGATGTCCTCACTGGGGGCTCCAATTTGTTTCTGCCGTGTAATGGAGTGGCTGAGATCTGAGACGATTCTTGACTGATTCTGAAAAAAACTGATTTGGGTCGTGAGATTTGTTGTAGTTGGTTAGGATTAGGCTAGGCTTCTTCGGCCTGTAGATCTGGTCAGCACTCTAGAACACTGGTCAGCGCGTGGGGACTCGGGGATCTGCACTTAGATTGAAGTACATACTGCAGTGGTGTTCAGACAGACCGTACTTAATGGCTGACCGGGTAGGGGTTGATTTCGTGAGTTCGTTTGAGATTAGGGGAACCAGGGGGATTTATAGTCTCTATATCGACTCTT
Organism: Trissonchulus latispiculum; assembly: GCA_030248195.1. Classification (NCBI taxonomy): domain Eukaryota; kingdom Metazoa; phylum Nematoda; class Enoplea; order Enoplida; family Ironidae; genus Trissonchulus; species Trissonchulus latispiculum. Next base: position 34,438 of record JASAND010001935.1, on the reverse strand, counting down.
TCCAATTGATACGGTCTTATCCTCGAGCACGGATAAGACAGGGAACAATGATCTGAAAAGTAGGCTGAAGACGAGTCTATAAGTCACACAATTTATTGACACAAAAGTACAGACTGTAGTTATCAATTCCAGCAGATGGGGTGTTCAATGCAAGGATATGGTAGAAGGAACAGTGATTACAAGGATCTGCCAGAATTGCCCTTCTAGATTTGACTAGTCTGGTTTTAGGTTTAGGTTAGGGTACACACTGTCTCCAGGACTTTTCCTGGTGTTCAACTCTAGTATGCTATGGGGCCGGATAGGATCCTATGTGCTCGACAAACTCAACTCTTGCTACTAACTCAACTCTGAGGCCTTTCTTCTTAGCCTTTCACGCTCAACTCTGTCCCTCTAACACATAAGTGTGACTTCACACCAAATTATCGTACAAATAACGTAAATTATCATAATCTCACAAGGGGCGGCTTTGGACTAGTTCTGGTGCCTCCGTGTAACGGCTACCCAGGCAACTGAATTTAGAGAGGCGAGAGACCCGTTCCTGAAATGGATAATTACAGTTACGGGCTGAAGAGTGTCGGACGAAATACGAAAAGGTCGGACGGCTGAACAACTAATATAATAATGTAAATTAAAGCAGAGAACAATAGTCACTTTGATCTAGGCGAAAACTTCTTTGGGGAAAACGATCACAATCACGGACTGAATTCCACTGAACATTTCTGAACGATAGGTTATTAGACAAAAACGATTGCACAAGATTAAGAGATGAAATGATTCTTGATCGGCCGACTATCTCTGCTTGACGTAACACTACCCTTACCAAGGTTAAAACCCATTAGAAACAGCGGTGGTGGGGATTAAAACCCCAGCAACTATTATCCGGACCAATTGGCTTCCAAGTGTGGGTTTTGACAACCAAAACTTGCTGTGTGTGAGATTCCGCCATTTTTTATGGTTTTGGTGTGCAATTGAACAAGATTGAACGTTTCCGGCCAGATAGATATGCAAACGAGGCTGGACTGGACTAAAGACTGGACGTAGAACATGGATTGCACTACTCAACACTGCCTAACTGACTAGAACTAACGACTACAAACTTAAACTTAATTAAACTTAGCTATGCCTACCTAGAAACTCATGTATTGACTAATTCTAGTGTCTAGGGGCTTACTATAGGCTATAACCTGAACCACAACTCAAACTATGAACTGTTACCCTCTAACCAACGGGTACACAGGGCTAGACTAAGCTTAGTAACTGTCAGCTACTATTTGGACATTTCTAGTCACGAGCCTGGTTGCACAGTACAGTATTAACCTAATATTAGCCACAGAACTAAATCTGCAAATGAACTTACCTAACTTGGGTCTAAACTAACCATCCTACCTAATAATCGCAAGACGGATCCATTTCTTGCAGTAGCTCCGCATCTTCAGAAAGATAACCTACGCAGGCCTCTGGGATCCAAGAATTAGAGATTCTAGACAATTACTAATTCTAAATTACTAGACAATTATCAGGACTAGACTACAAACAGTTATTGGCTATAAACTATACAGGATTCGAACATGGGCTCATTTCTGGCCCGGATACGTATCTAATCTAAATTATTATTAGTTACTAACTACCTACCTAACTACTAATTAAGTTACTGTAATTATAATTTACTGGGCTGGTCTCAAGACCTCAACTGGAGGTATTTACATGAGTAGCCCCACGCATACAGTTATTAACAGTCTTTCATTCATTCTGGACATGCGACAAGACCTCCAACTGGGAGTGCCCATCATGCATACAATTCATAGAATATTAATTAAAGTTAATCACGGGGCCTCAAGACCTCAACTGGAGGTATTTACATGCGGTACCCGGAAATTCATAATTAAAATAACTTTAAAGCCTAAATGGGGATTCGAGATTCGTTGAGATTGCCTAGAGAGATTCGCTTTTGAAACAGATTTTATGAATAATCCTACTCTTGTGGCCGGCTGAAGAGAGCACAAGCACGAAACAGTGAGTAGTTTTAATTGGCACGGCGAGAATTAAGGCCGGCGGACCTGGCCGCCGGCTGTGGGGAAAACGGGGTGTTCTTTTTCGTGTTAATTCCGGGAGATTATTCAACTTCCCGGGCTTGGGGGGGGGGGAACAGGAAGAGTCCTCCCCTCAATACCTAGGTAGCCCCAAACATTTGATGAATTTCTGGAGTTTTGGATTGTTTTCATAGTTGGGTGAGGGATGAGGAAAAACAGAAAAAATGAGCTTTTGAAACCTGAACAGAGGACTAACATTTGAGAGTTTTAGATCACCAAAAAGTGGTGATTTTGAAGGAAAGTTGGCTTTAGAATTGAGAAAAGATTGTTGGTTTTCAGACTGAAATCTGAAAATAATCGGGGTTGGCTTGCGAGGGCTTGGAACTCGCAAGCCAACCTAAAAACCCACACCAACGTAACCCCAGAGGGTGGGACGAAAGGCCCACACCCTCCACATGTACAAAAGGACAGAATAAACTAAAACTGGAGTGATTAGGCCCAGTTATCAGAGGTGTGTGCAATTGTCATCGGGGCCCTAAGGCCCCGGTAAAGTCAGAAATCAGGACCGCATCGAGGGCATAGGTGTCCACAGGGGATGTTGGAGACCTAGAAGTGTCGCTGTCATCTTAACCTGAAATAGAAGGTGCGTCCTAAAGAGGAGAGGGGGGAGGAAGGAAATGCCAAAGTCAAGGCCTCCATATAACGGCTCAAGACGGCATTTCCCCCGGCAAACAACCGGACAAAAAAGGAAGAGCAGCCGCTCTGTCTAAAGTCTCAACCGACACTGACTGGAAATTCGAATTTCCAGTCGAGACCCTGTCTGAGGGCGGTCTTTCGCTCCCCGTGCAGCTGATTGCTGTTCATGTGGTGCGATCATTGCAATCACCTATGATTGGACTACCGAGTCGTGACCTACGGTAGTCCATGTGCGCGGGCCGCCAAAGAGTCTGGATTTATGGCTTCTGTGCCATAAATCTGGAAAGCAAACATTTGCGGGCCTTCAAGTGGCGAGATTTAGGGGATTTTTACGGCCCTTAAGACTAATGGCCACAAATGCGCAAAGTAAACGTCTCAGAGTATCATCTCAAGAGACGAAAACAACTTTGGGCCCATACAAAGGCCAAAAGGAAAAATGGGAAACAGAATTTGAAGGAAAGAGAGAAAAGGTGAAAATCCGGATTTTTGGGCCAATTAGAAAGAGTTTGCTAATTGGTAAGGTGAGTTTTGGAGGCTATTTTTAGCCTTAATTTTGGAAGGGGGAATTTTTAATTCCTTTTTTGTTAAGGGTTCCCCTTTTTTACCTCCATGTTTGCTTCTGTATTTGCAAAGACGGGGTTTGAACCCATAAATCCTTTGAGGAACAAACGTTCCTCTTTTCCGCGTTGTGGCCTCTTGGCGGCCACTTCAATGCCTCTTAGCGGCCAGTAGAAGAGGTCTTTATTACGTGGAAAACATACACAAAGACTCCTTCGAGAGATCCAGGGGGATCTAAAACCTAACTACCTAATTACGATTAACTTATACCTAAGTTAAGATTAACAAATTTATTTTACCTACGACTAAAAACTACCTAGTACCCAAGTACCTAAATTTTACTTTTCTTTCATTTATTTCCTTTTAGGGGCTAATCCCCTCTAGACTAATTACGTACCTATACATATGTGTTGAGACAGTGCCAGGCCTTTCCTGCAGCCTAGTGCTCGAGAGGCCAACTGTGACTACTTCTGTAGTCACGTGGGGACCTTACGTGAATGAACATATGAACGGATTCATTCACGTAAGGTGTCTGGGAGCTCTGGTCGTTCTCCAGACAGCTGGGCGTTGGGAACAAAAAGGCCCAGAAGAGAAGGAAAAGGAAACAAGAAAGGGAGTTTAAACTCACTTTTCAAAAATGGAACAAAATCAAAACTAATACGTAGGAATTAGTTAGGAATTGCGTAATTAACTTGTACTTTTTATATTTCAGATTTTAGAAGAAGAAGAATGTGACTTTAAAGTGGTTTTAAATGAACAGTAATTGTATATAATAATTATGACTGCTTGTAGTTTTAGGCGAAGATTCGTTAATTACTTGTTGTTTAGTAATTACTGATGTAGTAATTATGCGTCGAGGGTGAAAGGGGGGTCTCTATAACGATCCACTGCTCTGTAAAGTAAGGTTTCTGGTTCGAATCCGCAGAGACTGACAATTCCTTTCATTTCCTGTAAATTTCTTTTAAGTTAATTAAATTAGTTTTTTAAGTTAATTAGTTAATTAAGTTTCTTTTCTTTTCTGTTTTCACAAAATTGTGGAAGGTGCTTCTGGCTTACGGGTGGGTGGCACTAAGAGCAGGATGCAAGGCAAACAGGGGCAGAAGATCATTCAGCAATCAAACAAAGAATTCTTTTTACTCTAATTTAGACCTTTAACCTTGACCTGGTAGTTTTAAACAATTTTGGCCCTTTTCTTCCTCAGGGCACATTTCAGCTTTAAAACTTGGCCTTAATTTTTCCCTATTTACTCGTGAGGCTGTTTTCACAATTAGGACAATAATGAAAAGCATTTTCATTACATATAGCTAGTAAGGATTATATCAAAGATGGTTAAATATTTCTAAACTTATTGACTTCGCACTTGGCAGCTTTATTTTTTCTCTAATTATCTCTTGTTTTGGTTCCTGTTTTCAAGCATTCGGTGCAGGACTGCTGAACCTTTGCTGATCGGTCTTCCTGAGAATTGAAATCAAAAGTAGAGAAAAGCTTTTCTTCTTTTCACGTTTTAGAAGACTTAAGACTAAGCTGTTCTATTATGTAAACAAGCTGCACTGAGTAGAAAAGAAACTTCCTGAATAATTAAGAGCTACGTACATGATTGTAGTTAATATTTGAACACGGTCCAAAGTTTTTAATATTCACACATAATTTCAATACATTCCATTTCAGGTTTGTGGAAATCAATGGATGTAAATCGAAAGAGTGAGATGAATTCCGTATGTATTGTCAGTGTTTGCTTTTCGAAGTTACGGCAAGTTCGTGTTTCTTAAGTTGGAAGAATCGGTCATAAGGTACGCAGGTCTGTCACAAGACTTATTAAAATTGTTAGGTATGGATTCACCTGGAATTTCATGGAAATAGCGTGGACTCAGGCTTTCATACCAATCAAAATTTTATATCAAGCTTATCAAGGAAGCTCAAGATTGGTTTAACAGTAGACTGACAGCTTGTACAGCCGGAAAACGTTTCCCAAAGCTTTGAAAGTGTGTGAGTAATCCGCCATTGTTCTGTTTGCTTGGATATAATTAAAATTACACTACATCACATTTACTTTCTACTGTTAACTCTCTACAGTAATCTCGACAATTACCAGTGCTTTGGGTCCCACTTCAGTTTTGGATCCTTAAGATGAATAACAGCAGCGTGGTTGCCACCGCTGAAGACTATCTCAGCTACTCTATCATATTCTCAGTCTACATATTTGAAGGCATAATTCAAGTCGGAGGAAATTGTATTATCGTTTTAGTGATCTGGCTTAGCAAAGACTTGCATCGTAAAGAATACTGTTTGCCAATGGTTCTAGCTTTTGCCGATCTTTTCATGGGTCTGGCTCAACTAACAACTGGTATTCGTCGCAGCTACTTGCTTTACACCAATCAAGCAAACGACTTGGTATCAAAATGGGAATGTATTATTCAGCTGCAGACTTTCTTCATGTTTATGGGTGGGTTTGGTGTTCCAACTGCGTTGTTTCTGGTTTCTCTTGATCGATTTGTTGCTTGTGTTAGTATCATCACCTATTCAAAGTTGTCCAGCCGGAAGATACTGCTGGCAAGTACAGTACCAATGAGCTGTAGTTTAGCTGTAGTACTGGCCGCATATGTCACCACCTATTTCACACCACGTGTCCCTGCTTTTTCGAAATTTTGCTTTACACCGTGGGCTCTGACCGCACCCATAAACAATCTGCATCGACGCTACCAAGTATCACTGAGCTGCTCTAGCATTATCGTTTACGCTATGGCTTTCCTTTCTGTTCATTGTAGGAGAGAAGGGATCCTGTCCGAGAGCATGAAGCGGAACAAGGAACGTCAACTGAAAGTAACCCAGATGCTGGTACTGGTCACGCTGTGCACGTTTCTTATGAACACTTTTCCTTATTTTGCCATAGCCGCTATCAGTGGGCGGGTATCAGCCCGAGTTGATTTTATTCTTGGAACCGCTTCATGGATTCTTGTGAATGCAAATTCTGCCAACAACATCTTTATCTACATTGCTAAGAACAGGGACTTTAGGTTGGCTTTTCTTGCTTTAATGTGTGACCGCTGGGGCATAACTTCAACCAGAGTATCTTCGGTTAGATTGCATCAGGCAAGTAATTCCAAGCAAACGGTTAAACAGTATTGAACAGGTAAAAGAATCCATGTAATAAATAATAAACGTAAAACGACAACGGCAAAGTTTTAACATGGCTAAGACGAAAAATACTACATGTTTTCGTAGTGTATCCAGATAAGTTAGGCATTATTCTGAAACAATTGTCAGATCTGTCCTGTACGAAATAATGTAAAAGTTTTGTTTCTCATTGCTGAGTAATTGTGTGCTTTTCATCTTTATTTTGTCGGAAAGCTTTTGTTTCCCAGTTCTGTCTGAAAATATTTTGTGAATATTCATCACTTTTTATCTTTATTTTCGCCTCATTTTAACTGGCATTCTCAATCCAATAATAATACAAAAAATTCTAAGCATATATCAGAAATTCAAATTTTGACATGGGTGGGTAATTTTGGGAAACTTTGTTGGCCTAGATTATGGCGAATGGAGCACACAAATTCCAAAAAAGTAATTGAAAGTCTGATTGGCAATACCAAGGCTTAATATGACATGGCTGCACAGGCTACCTACTGTCCTAACTCTACTAGTTTTGTTAGATACAAAACAGCAGCAAGTGTGAAGATAGCGTGCATGTGTCTTAGAAATGTATGAAGTTAGCTCGTAGGTTCAAGTTATAAAATTAGATTGAAATTATTCGAAGATGACAAACGCTCAGTATTTTTGCAACTCTTGTCTAAATTCATCGGTACTTTAGCCAATTCGTCAAATCACTTTACGCTTGACTAGGCAGTAGGAATCAGGTTATGGTGTGAATCGGTTGCGGATTTTTGGGATTAGCCTTGTCCGATTTTGGGGTTCGATTAGGAGGTAAAGTTTCGTGAAGTTTATATTGTCCGGCGCTTGTTGTGAGTTATTTTCTGAAATATTTTCTAGAATTTATGTGAGTCTTGTCTAACCCTGTCGTGAATTTGACAGTAAACTTTTGTGTTGTTAAATTAATTCTAGTAGACCTATGGTTTTGTTCTATTGGCATCGCACACCACGTAGTTACCTGTGATCTTCGTTTCTTATAGTTATAACCAAGGCGAATCAACCTAGTTTATTCGAGTAGTTTCATACAGTTTTACTAACAGCAGTAGAGTCGAATTTCGCACTAGGATTAAAGGATTGGTTTGCACATGCATTCCTTATCTCAACGGTACTGATAATTTCTGGCTTCACTAGACAGTAAACTTTATTAAACTTGCATCAGCTGACAGGTAACTGTTTGAATATAATACTAACAAATCTGCAGTAGTAGTTAGCATATTCTTATGCAATTTGTCCCAGACGGAGGACGACTGCGGAAATATGGACGAAACGTCGCCACCACACACTCATGCAACAGCTGCCGTCTGGTGGTGATCACTTTATTCAGCTAGCTCTAATCTCTGACAGGGCAAGAAGAGATAATTTGCATACATAAAGCTTCCATGAATTATCAAATCCAAATAAGTAAAGAGGAATGATCTGGCCGGATCGACCAGATCGGGGACGAATAAGCATATAATAGGGGAGATTCAAGCAGAAAACAGCACGGTTAAACGTACAAGGAACTCCAGGTCGACTAGCAATGAAATGGGAAATTAACACGTGAATATATATTTACGGAAGCAAGTTCTAAGCCCAACTACTCAGTATAAAGGAATACTATAAGACTGACTGCTTTTTGTTCTTGCATCAGACCACCCCCTTGATAGCCATGACTTTTGAAATACTCCTGCTGAGTTTTGATTTTTTGAAGCTTCCTATCTTGTCTGCTGGTGATGACACCGCCGCCTAGCGGCTGAAAAACTGAACTAGCGAAGTTGCGAGAATGGGTTGCCGCGGCATTTTCCCTTTGGGGGGACGGATTTTCAGAAGAATGCAACAGTATTTTGGTCGTAATTTTCGCTACACACATTTCCCGAAAATGCCGCAAGCAGAAAAGTTGTTCAGCTCGACGAGCTCTTTCATTTGAGTACCATATTGACCACATTTGAAGAAATTTTTTAAAATCCGGGTTTTCGTGAATTCCCGGATTTTCAGTTTTTCGGCTGTAACTTTCGCTAGACGCATTTCCGGAAAATGCCGCAAGCAGAAAAGTTGTTCAGCTCGACGAGCTCTTTCATTTGAGTACAATATTGACCACTTTTGAAGAACTTTTTTAAAATCCGGATTTTCGTGAATTCCCGGATTTTTAGTTTTTCGGCTGTAACTTTCGGTAGGCGCATGTCCAGAAAATGTCGCAAGAAGGAAAGTTGCTCAGCTCGACGAGCTCTTTCATTTAAGTACCATATCGACCACTTTCGGAAAAATTTTTCAAAATCCGGAATTTTCCGGTTCCAATATCTCGAAATCCGTAAATTTTCCGGAAATTTCGATTTCAGTTTCGAAATCAGCGCTATCGAATTACCCTATGCCCAACTTTTAAGCGAAATCGGGGACAAAAAATTTTTACGTTTCCCTTGGTCCCCCCTTACCATATTAAAAAATTCCGGGAGCCGCCATTCCCGGAATCCGGGAAATACCGGACTGTCCGCGCTTCAGTCAACACTTCACCCCACCCCAAACCTCCACTGAAAATTTCAGCCCAATCGGTCCACCCAATCAAAAGTTAGAGGGGGGGGACAGGGGGTGGTAACGAGATGAATAAATAATAATAATAATAACTAGCGAAGTAGCGAGAATGGGTTGCCGCGGCAGTTTCCGTTTATATATGGCCGTATCTCCCAAAAGAGGCACCTTTGTGACCCAGTATAGTCTGATTCGTGTAGTCCGTATCGAGAGCTCTCATTAGACTACCGTATTGACCATGTTTAGAGTTGTTTAGATGTTTGGTCATTTTGGTCTATTTTGACCATTTTTGACCCCTTTGCAGCTCCGTAACTCAATTTTCGTACATTTTGACGACTCGGCCCTATTACAACTTTTAATCCACTCACCTAGAGCTTTCGAATGAGCCCCATATTGGGCGGTTTCCGATACTTTCAATTTTGAGCCATTTTGTCCGATTTTGCCCATTTTTGACCTCTTTGTACCTCCGTAACTCAATTTTCGTACATTTTGACGACTCGGCCCTATTACAACTTTTAATCCACTCACCAAGAGCTTTCGAATGATACCCATATTGGGCGGTTTCCGATACTTTCAATTTTCAGCCATTTTGGCCGATTTTGACCATTTTTGACCTATTTAAAGCTCTGTAACTCAAATTTCGTACATTTTGACGACTCGGCCCTATTACAACTTTTAATCCACTCACCAAGAGCTTTCGAATGAGCCCCATATTGGGCGGTTTCCGATACTTTCAATTTTGACCATTTGCAGCATCACCGTATCGAGTACTTTCGCATACCGCAACGGGGGGAGCCCCCCGCGCTTCAGTCAACACTTCACCCCACCCCCACCCCCCACCGCAAATTTCAGCCAAATCGGTCCACCCTAGCAAAAGTTAGAGGGGGGGGACAGGGGGTGGTAACGAGATGAATAATAATAATAATAATAATAATAATAATAATAATAATAAACGGACATACCCAGATGAAAGGGTTGCCTTTTTGTGTAAAAAGCGGCAACCCAATAAACGGACATACCCAGATGAAAGGGTTGCCTTTTTGTGTAAAAAGCGGCAACCCAATAAGATGCACAATAAAACTAAAGGCCGGTTCACACTAGGGCACAAGCACAAGCACAGGCACAAGCACAAGAACAAGCACAAGCACAAGGACAGGCACAAGATGAAAACGTTCACACTAGGGCACAAGCATAGCCAATCGAATTTTAAATTCAGCATGGCCACGCCTTCTGTGCATAGTGCAAAACAATTTTCATTGGCTGCAGGCGTTGTGCTTGTGCAAAAAGTTAAACTGAATTCAACTCTGCGTTGTGCTTGTGCTTGTGCTTGTGCTTGTGCTTGTGCCAGTTTTCTATAGTGTGAACCGGTTGTGCTTGTGCTTGTGCCTGTGCTTGTGCTTGTGCTTATGCTTGTGCCCTAGTGTGAACCGGGCTTAAGTATGGGATAAAATCTCAGCTTATGAATTCCACAACTATACTTTCTAATATGTCCAAAAATATTCAGACTAACATATGTGTACATGATATACTTAAAAATACCCACCCATTACAACTCCCCAGGGCTTATCGCCCGAACCCCCACGAAGAAACCTCGTATGGAAAAAGTCGTCTGAAATTGAGTCCAAGGAAATTTTAAATGAATTTTGACGGTCTTTATAAAGTTAAAGAACAAACAAAGACATCAGTAAAAACAAAGGCAAATAAAAGCTGAAGAATGAGTGGAACTACATGAACTACAAATCAAGAACATGTTAATAAAAAGTACTTGAAACCCGAGCCAGAGGAAACATATACTAGAAAATAGAAATGTACACAAAAAATGGCACCTGCCACAAAAAGAAAGCCACGGGGACAGGAGCGCTGGACGGACCCTCTGGCAGGTACGAAAAGGTAAGCTAGGTAATGTAGGTAAGGTAATAGCCAAATCCAAAACCAAATTTTAGCTAATGACAGTTATCTCGAGACAACTTTCTTGGCATAGGAGGATAACAAATTTTACGTCAATGCAGACAATACAATTCCTCGAACAAATATATTTTGCAAGGAGCAAGTTAATTATTCGTATGTTATGCTATAGTCAATCAAACAGCATTATAAAGTAGGCATACTGCTTAATTTATAAGGGAATTCCTATTAGAATCATACTGTTTTTAAGAATCATGAATTTAGTTAATCCTTTGCTGCTTTTTAAAAATCTCTATCATATGTAGGAGATATTTTTGTCCTCCGGGAAATTTTCTATCAAATTTAAGTGAGATCTGCTTGATTTCACTGAAATCATTATCAAGACAGCTGCGCAATTACGGGGTTAAAATTGTACAAATTCCTTGTCATGCTGTAGAATTTGGAAATTCAATAAAAAGATATTTGATTTTCAGTAAAGGTTTGCAAGTTCGTGTTCGAGTGTGTACACGTCTGATTCTCTTACCGCCTAACCGCTAACCAACTAAAATAGAAAGACAACACAGCCGTAACTAAATGTCACGAATTTACTATTTTCAGGCAAGAAAACACAAAATACGAAGATGATCTCAAAGCGAATTTACAGTATCAAAACATTTTGAACTGTATTACCAAAAAGGGGCAAGCACCAAATTTATTAAAATAAACAGAAAGAATGAAATATCAGGAATGGAAACTGGGTCATGGGTCAATGGGCCATGGGTCGTTTGGGTCGCTGTTTTTGCTCGGGTCACTGGGTCTTGGGTCACTAATTTTGGGAAATCTTTGGGTCAGTGCGGGTCTGGGTCAAGCTTCCTATGGTGTCACTTTGGGTCTGGGTCAGCAATTTTAGTGGACCATTTTGTTTGTGGATCACAGGGGTCCTAGCAAATCCTTAAAGTTTCAATTTTCGTGGTGGAAGTTTAGCTAGTTTTAAAGGTAAACCCATCGTTTCTGAAAAATGAGCGCCCCTTCGGCGCGATCACTAATTAGTTAAATTTATTTTTCATTTCGCAGAACTCAGTAGTAGGTGTGACTTGATTTGTCATTCAATGTATTTGAGTCGATTCACATATAATAAGAGCCCGTATACCAAGGTGGACACATTTCTGTCGATTCTAAAATTTTGCAGCATCAACCACTCAGGTCTCAAAAGCAAAATGGCCAGCAAAATGCTGCAATGGCTGCATTATTGCTTTCAATTCCATCACTATTGGAAAAGTAATGAAATTTTTTAATTAGAGCTAATTTTTAAAATTATAATGCTAGCTAAATGCTTTTAAAGCGTTTCAAATGCAAAACCTACAAATGCTTCCAAAAAGGTTTGGTTCCCTTAGTTTCCTTCCTTGGCTTCCCCTTACCAAGCTAAAATTTTAGTTATTGAAAAAATTTAAACTTTTGAATTTGTATGCCCCGTGCAAAATTTTAAAGTTATTGGTCAAAAAATCAAAAGTTAGGGTTTTTGGGAAATCGCGAAAGATACCTCGTATCACATTTTCCTCAAATATAAACCTGGTCTCGGGTTGCATATCTAGCAATTCAAAATCGAAAACCGCTGCCCATGTTTAGCTGTTTTTGTAAGAAAAACAAACAGTTTCATAAAATTAGTGGAATGTACTTACTCTTGCATCTTTGCAAAAATTAAGAAAATTAGGGACATACACAATGGGACAGTCTCAGTTAGGTAAAGTCAGTCTGTGTAACGTTCTTCCATTGGGTCATTTGGGTCTTTATCAGGAAAATTCTTGGGTCAGTTTGGTCTGGGTCACGAAAACGTTTGTGTCATTTGGGTCTAGGTCACTGAATTCTAAAATTTCATGGGTCACCTTGGGGTCTGGGTCAAACTTGCGTTTGGGTCGAGTGGGTCATGGGTCACAAAAAGTGACTCAGTTTACATCTCTGTGAAATACAAACCTTCAATCCAAGGAAGGAAAAGCAGGGAATTCCCCCCCAAAAGATTCATTATATTGGCAGGCGGTGCAAGCAGTTATAAGGATCACAAAAATAAACCGCCGACCAATACGACTCCCAAAACTAAGACTGAAGAGGTTGCGCGCTCAAAAATGAAAGAAAGACGTATTAGCTATGTCCTGCCTTGGACATTACAGAAGAGTAGAATTTAGATTGATTTTTCATAATATTAGCACCCACTTTTGAATATTTTAGAGTGAAATCAAGGAAATATTCTACAATGCATTAAGTACTATTTGTATAAGTTTTCGGCTTCCGTTTTAAAGCAATTACGGATTTGAACTAAAAACTTGTTGTTTATATTACTACACCATTTATAGGTGTCACTTGACAGATTTTTTCATCAGACCAGTTTCCTCAGACTGCTAATCCACTGGCATAGAGCATCTGAAGGACTGAAAAATATGATCCTGTCAACTGTAATGTGCTAATCGTATTGTGCTTGGAACCTGTGACTTATTAAGCTAGTCACTGTGGTGTTAACGTTTTTGTCTGATTCTGGCACAATATCATTAAATCTTGTTCATTTGAAAGCTTTCTGGGAATACAATGGCAATACCATGCAATACAAGTAAAAATAGCAGTATTATCGAAACTGTAGATGACGTAATTCAATATGCTGCAATTTTTACCATTTACACTGTCGAAGGGTTAGCTCAGATTTTTGGAAATTTGGTGATTATTTTCGTAATTTGGCGTACGAAATTTTTTCATCGAAGAGTACTGTTTACCAGTCGTATTAGCATTTTCTGACTTGTTTATGGAGATGGGTCAATTTATCACTGGTGTACGAAGAAATTTTCTGATCTATAACGGAACAGCAAATGACATGGTTTTCAAATGGGACTGCGTAATGGAGCCTCAGGTCTTCTTTATACTTCTGGGTGGATTTTGCGTATCCAGTTCGCTTTTGCTTATTTCTTTTGATAGACTGGTAGCGTGTGCCAGTATTACTGCCTACTGATGAGGATTTTGGCTCGCGGCTCGGCTCGGCTCGGCTCGGCTCGGCTCGCGAGCCGAGCCGAGCCGAGCCGGCAACAATTTCTCCCGAGCCGAGCCGAGCCGAGCCGGAGAATTGAAACTCCGAGCCGAGCCGAGCCGAGCCGACCCTATCGAAAAATTTTAAGTTCACTGTAATCACTTCCGAATTTGTACAAACAAAATAGTCAACTAGTTCAATGAATTCTGTTTCGAATTTTCCGTTTTTCCTTGTCTTTATTCATACCTTCCTTCCACGCCAACCTAGTTTAAACGTTAGGCTGTACTTGAAGTCAACTTATGTATGGTGTAGTTATAAGGAAACATTTTAACTTAGTTATTTCAACGTGTCATATTTAGTATTATCAAAAATATTACAATTAAAATTTGCATTGTCTTACTACTGTGGCTTTGGGTTTTTGTAGTAATCTATCAGATAGCAGAAAAGGTTGTAAAAGTGCTGATTATATACCAGAAATACTTACTATTAATTTAGAGTTTAAAATTATTCTGCATAATTACAGTTGACTACTATTATGGCTACGATCGGCAGAGAGCAATTAGAGGATTTGAAATTTTCTAAAATTTAAAAAACTAATGTGAAAGAATTTTTTTTTTTTTACAGCCACCTCACCCCAGTCGGTGCTCCGGTTAGGGGTAGTGCCAGCTTAGAACGTATGCATTTTGAGGGAAGGGGATGCTGACACTGAATAATTGCCATAGCAATTACCCGAGGTGTTCTACAAGGCTATCAGAACGTCCATTACGTCCACCGTAATGGAGGTGCTGTGGTAGCTCCACCAGACAGGCGGCCACCCCTTGACAATCTCGGTAAATTGCCCAGGAGGGATATATGAAATAGGGTGCTAGAGCTTATTTTTTGTTCAAGCTCTAGACTTGACATGATCCTCCACTTGTAGCGCAGTAAGAAACCACTGCGCTACGGGAGGTTCATGTGAAAGAATTCTGAATTTTATTGCTGAGTTCTGAAGCATTTTGCAATTTATCAGATTATGCCTTTCCAAAAGACTGCGGAAAACAAAAAGTTTTCTCGTGATTTTTCGGCGTTTATCACTGATTGCTTTCCATATTGTATGCATAGAATAAAATAATAAATTTTAAGCAAAAAAGCATGAATGGGCCCCCGCCCACTTTCGTAGAATATACATTTACCAAATATCAATATCACTAAACCTTATAATCGTAGACTCTGCAGCTCGCAGTGTCTCGGTAAAAATGGAATTGTGGCGATTCACACTGGTACACGAAAGCTAGACAGCTGTTTTCAGGCCTCTTGTCAAAAACAAGGAAGAAAATCCACAATTCGGTGGAATCGGTCAAATTTCAAATTTCAAGCTGGGCGAGCCGAGCCGAGCCGAGCCGAGCCGAGCCGGCCCACTTTCAATATTCTTCCGAGCCGAGCCGAGCCGAGCCGGGTATGCCCGCGAGCCGAGCCGAGCCGAGCCGACCACATTTTCTCCCGAGCCGAGCCGAGCCGAGCCGGAAAATCCCGGCTCGTCCTCATCTCTACTCTCAACAAGGAAGATATTGTGTGCCAGTTCTGTACCCATGTTAATTAGTGCATTAATAATAGTTGTATCCTATGTTACCACCTATCTGAGATCGCCACAAGAACCGAAAGTATCGAAGCTATGCTTTGGTCCCTGGGCATTTACTGCTACCATAAATGACCTGCTTCGTAATTATCAGGCCACGCTCAGTAGCTTAAGCGTCGTTGTCTATGGATTGGCATTAGCTTTACTGCGCTTCAGAAAAGAGGGACAGCTATCAGAAACTTTTCAAAAAAACAAGGAACGCCAGCTGAAGGTTACTCGAATGTTGATGCATGTGACTGCTTGTACCTTTGCCTTGCAAACTTTACCCTTTTTAGTTATTGCTTCCGTGAGTGGACGAGTATCAAGAGAAACTGATTTTATTCTGGGAACACTGTCGTGGATCCTGGTGAATGCCAACTCAGCTAACAACATTATTATTTTCGCTGTGAAAATAAGGAGTTCAGAGTTGGATTCTTGTCATTACTGCGAAGGCTTCGCAACAATGTGATACATCCAAACATTGAAATGCTTTAATATTCTGACAATGCTAACAAGTGAAATTCTACTTGATATTCTGTATGCACTTCTGTATTGATTTAATTTATTATTAACATATATAGTTATAGTTTTACCATTCAGCAATTAAGTTTCTATTAAAATTGTCTGCTCTACTACAACTTTTCTGATACAAATTGCTAAAATGATTTGAACAGATGAATATTATCAGTTATGTTGACTGTCTACAGTCAGTGCAGACTTCAGTGCGCACCTGGTGCAAACGGAATGCAAATGGAGTGCATATGTGTCATGGGTATTACTTAGCTAATGGGTCCATGAAGTCGTTACACTGTTTACTTTTAAGCTTAGTGCTGCATTCCCAAAAGAACAATGGAGCTACCTATGATAGCGACCGTGTTAGACTGTACTCGTGGCTAACGTTGCATAGTGACAGAACAAACTTTTCACTTTTTATACATAAACTATATAAAATATTACGCAAATCATTTCCAGTAATTCAGGTAATCGATGTAGTTCTGTGAGAGTTTGAATTGATTTCAAATTCGTCGTGCATCGGCCCAGCCCCGTAGCTTGGGAAGGCTCCGACCCGGCCCCGGTCTCGCAAGTTTGCTAACGGTGCAGCCATTGGTTGGATTAAATCTGATTTAAACCTTCAAAAGCTTTCTCTTGTTTAAATTGCTTTACTATACTAAATATTAAAAGTCTAAATGAAATATAGTATTGATTTTTTGTGATATTTGTCTGTGCCCACGTAGTTGACGTGAAATAAGCAATAATCATCAGACCTTAGTGTCCATTATTTCGAATTCATTTTAGTTTTCTTTTGTAACAAGTTGATGGTTTCGAAAACAGAAGGCACCAAAACCGGAACCCTTCAGTAAAATAAGAGGTAAGTTTTTTGTTTCAGA
The DNA here is from genome assembly GCA_030248195.1 of Trissonchulus latispiculum. Taxonomy (NCBI): domain Eukaryota; kingdom Metazoa; phylum Nematoda; class Enoplea; order Enoplida; family Ironidae; genus Trissonchulus; species Trissonchulus latispiculum. The sequence continues at coordinate 17,632 of JASAND010001935.1, read as the reverse complement.
GACCATGAAGGCAGTATTCATCCTTTCTCTAATTGCTGTAGTTGCGGTGGACAGTGCAAAAGACATGACGAATGAGTGCCTTAATGAAGCTAAAGCCGGTAAAGGCTGTGCCACCTTTGAAAATTGTTGCACTGACCAATGCATTAAACTAGGCTATCACCATGTAACGGAGAGCTGTGGCCAAGTTGGATCTGGGATCTCTGACGCCAGTTGTGTCTGTTCTGGCACCGCCACCGCAACAGCTTTCGGATTCCTTACTTTGGTAAATAAAATTTTATCTACTTAAGGGACCTTCTCAAAGTTATGAACGTTTTAACGTCAGTAAAAATGGCTAAACGTTTGATGTTTCAAAACGTTTTATTCATTCCAATTTATCGTTAGCTCTGACTAAACGGTTGCAGCTTAACGATAAAACACCTGCAGACAAACGTTTAGCTTAAGGTGCTGGTTCGGGTATTTGCAGCAAATTTTGAAAGACTGTAATTTGCTCAATTTTTGGTGTTCAACGATAATTTTTATATAATTTCAAAGCTCAGAATGTGCTTATTAAAACTAGGTGCAGTATAGCTGTCTCATTTCAACTATTCGGCTTGAACAACATGAAATTTGAACAACAACTTGCAATAACATGAAAACAATATTTGAACATGGATTTCTCGAAGTGTAGGAAAGCTAAGGAAAAGCGACCAGTTCAGGCTTCAAAAGAAACGTCTTGCCGAGGGCTATTTGTTCTGAAATTGTTTAACGAATAGAGAATCTCAAGATTTTGAGAAAAACGTAAATTTTGTCCGATTTTCGTCAAAATTTTCAAGTTTGGACGCTTATTTCTCTCGAACTGAAAGACAAAGTGCAAAACCATGAAAAATAGCCCTCGGCAATTGTCTCAAAAATACGTGTGTAAAGCCGTTTTTTAGCTGATTGCATGAGTTGAGAGAAATTTGTGTTCAAAACAATCTAGTTGAGATTTTCAAAATTTCACATTTTCGCTGCTGTGCGAAGGCTGAGAAGCCGCAGAGAGCTCTCCGTTGGACATGGCATGTCCTTTAGGACTACAAATATGGACAATACTTGACCGACGGACCAACGCTGTTGAAGCTGTCGAAATCATGCAATATTTGATTTTTCGAAAAATGGCCGGTTTTGGACCTCGAAAATCAATTTTCGCTGCTATCTCTTAAACCTTAACGAATCGAAGAATACTGTCCAGAGCAAAGTTGTAGGCCATGGTGAGAGGATTCGAATGACTATAAGTTCAGCTTTGTAGGGTGGCCACAGTGCAAGTTATGGCGGATTAAAGCTAGTTTCTCCAAAACTCAAATTTTCAGGCCGCGATTTTTCTAAAATGTTTTATATGATAAATAATGTAATCGTACCAAATTTGAACGAATTTCAAAGACAAATGCGCATTTAAAGCCCAAAAATACACGAACCCGAACCAGCACCTTAAACGTTACAAAACGATCAAGGAAACGTTTCTCTAAACCAACTGCTTCCAAGTTTGAGGAGGTTCCTAATAGAGTGTAATCAAAAAAGCAGAACTTCGAAGAGAAGAGATCCTTGTGTGAGATGTGGAGCGAAATCTCTCATCTGTACTTTAACACAATAAATAACGAACACCAGTATTTACGTAACAACGTTTAAGGAGCAGAAATCGATAGGTGTTAGAAAAAATTTTGGAAAAAATTTTTTTATATAAAACTGGGTCGCGTTGCAAAAATTTCTCCTACCCTCCTAGAAGGGTATTGACGAGAATGTGTGGGAGCTGCCCAGGACGGAACTAAATCTGCTTCTAAAGATGTTTAGCTGTAAGGGAAGCAGGCATAGGAAAGATTGATAAGCCTGATATGGGAGTTCAGCTGATGGCCCTGTGGTGTAGTTGGTTAGCATGTCTGCTCCGGAGTCAGAAGGGCCGTGGTTCGAAACCCGGCTGGGCCAATTCTTTACTTTCAATGGTGAGTGAAAAACTGAACCTCCCTCTTCCCTTCTCTCTTCTAGGCCTAAGTTTCGTGGGTACAAGGGTGCCTGACGCCTCCCGTTCGGGCTTGTCCTTGGTTTCTTCTTCGTCCACCAGCCCTGGTAGAAACGCTACATAGCTGGTGCCGCCCCTTAGGAGAATAGGCGAATAGTTAGGTAGGAGTGGTGGATACAGATATGCTCTTATTTAACTTAAAAGATAGAATATTTGGAAATGAATTTTCTTTGTTTCTTTCAGATACAATATCTTTTTTCTTCTCACAGTAAGGCAATGTTAAGTCAAATGTTAAAGGTTTGAATGAAAGGTGACACATTTAAGCACTGACGCAACAAACGCACACAGCGTTAGCTGAAAGAATTAAATTACCCTTGACCTTTACTTTAACTTTCTTCCTCCTATATTTTGAGAGATTCTTTCTTTCTTTCAAAAGAATCTTTAAAATCTTTTTCTTTTAAAGTTAAATAAGAGCGTCAGAGATGAAACCGGGTCACTATTTACTGACCCGGTGACCCGGTGACCCGGTGACCTGGTATTTTTGAAAATTCAGGCTTAAGCTTGGAAAAATTAAAAAATACGTTTATTGGGTGTGGTGAGTGTTTTTTACTTTTTGGACATTTTTAGCGTCTAAAATAAGAAGTTGGGCTAAAGTTTTGCTTTCCTTACAGTAGTAACATTGGAAAGTAAATATTGTAAGTAAGCAGGAAAAATCAAAACTGAATTGCACGATTTCGCACTCAATAATGTGAAGTAAACTACATAGCTTTTCGAATCAAACAGATTGGAACAAAATACGTTGCCAAAGCCATCACATCATCTAATTCTAATTATAGAGTTTAACATTAGCACTTTTGTGTTTTATCATTATAAATTTTAGTAAAATATTTAGTTGTATAATTGAAGTTTCACTCACCGGAGATTTGTGGAAATATTCTTGCTTATGGCTAAGATTTAAACAATATATTCTATAAATAAAATCAATCATAATTAGTTCCAAAAAATAGTAAGCCATAACAATTGCAAAAACTGCAAATTAAAACTCAGAATCTGTAAACCTTGTTTGCTGAGATCTTCCTTCTTACCGAGATTTGAAACCCACAGTCTGACCTGACCTCTTCTCCAAATATGATAGTAGCAGCGATAAATCACTTACAGTAGATTGAGAATGGGAAATTTTAGATTTTAAAATAAAGATTTCAGACTCTCAGGGCCATTGTAATAATTTTCAGTTTCTAGTTAAATTTAAAAAGTAATAAGTTAAATAAGTTAAAGTTAATTCTTTTGCTAGTTTTTGAGTAATTATTGAAGTTTTCAGTTGGCAACAACTGGTAAAAACTATGAAAAGTATCCTACAACAGCAAAAAAATTCCCCCAATGACAAATACCGGGTCAAGACCGGGTCAGAGCTCCTGACCCGGTGACCCGGTGACCCGGTCCATATAGTAACCCGAACTGACCCGGTGACCCGGTTTCATCTCTGAAGAGCGTAGCTGTAGCAGTCCTAGCTAAGTCAGTCTTTAGAGTCAGCTAGAGTCTTTTGAAACACAAATCTCCTATTAAGTGATCTTATGACCGCTTCCACACTTAGGAGAATCTTTTGCAGCTCTGTAAGTGCAACTGAAGACTAGAGGCAATAGCTACTCTCGGTATTGCCTTTACTACAGTGGTGCTGGAAAGTTCTTCGGTATGAATCACTAAACTATTAGTTATTTTAGCGGCCATTTTAGCCTGACAATCTCAGCATTCTACTGTCTATCGTTTATGTTGTGTTACCTAATTGTGGGCTGCCGAATTGTGGTGACAATGTTCTTTCCTTCACTACCAAGTATATTTGCTGAGCTGCAGTTCCAGCTGGACATGCCAGCTGGCACCCTCTGTACTCCAGTTTCTCATCTGATCTAAGGGTCCTTTGATAGAAATAAGTCAGTACTGTGAATTAAAGACAGAAATTCCAGTTATTCCTGCTGGAGCAGGAATGTATAAAATGGAAACTTCTATGTTTATTATTCATGCTGGAGCAGGAATGTATAAAATGGAAACTTCTATGTTTAGTGTAGTGTGAGTTATTTCTCCATTCAGAAGCCCTATCTTCAACACAGGGCTAGCCTAGGCCAGATTTTTTTGCATTCGGATTATTTTTGAGCACCAGTTTAGCTTGGGAGCTACACATCGGTGCATTAAGGAATCAGATTAGGTTGTAGCTTGCGCTGGACATCACCAGTTCAGCCCGACATGGCAAGCATAGGCCTGCTGTCCCTGGTGAGGGAAGTCAATTGAATTGTAAACTAAACCTGGAGTTTCCAACGCTTCGAGGACGAAACGACTCCAACGAAACCAATTTCGCAATTGAATAAAGAAAAGGTGTACAAAGGAATACTGCCCCTTTTGGGGCCTACTTGTTTTGGTTTTAGAGCTGATTCCTTGCATATTTATGAATGATATATGTTGGGACAGTGCCAACATAACACTGTCGTTACTACACAATACTCAATTTACACAATACTTGTGTGGTTTCTGTGCAGCAAATCGTTGTATGTAGGAAAGTAGCCTTTTCAGATTGTTTTTCATGTTAATTCCCGATTCCTTCATTTTGCGTCCTCGTTGTTTAAGGTAATGGTGGCAATTGCTTCCATAGGTTGGAAATAGACGAGCGAAGATTATGAGTTGAAGATCCATTCAACTAAACGAAATCGGTTAAATAGAAATATTTGTGGTTGTACGCTACCACAGTCGCAGTGCCTTAATGTATGCATGATACTGCACTTTTACTTTGCACAAAATGTGTATGTTTTAAAATAATATAAAAAATTGATTCAGTAAAGTAATATTTTCTACATAACTAACTCGTTACTTGTTTGGTGGACGGTGTAAACTACAGTATAGGTCGGATGAAAACTGTTTGCTCTGATATTTGTCCCATCTGTTAAAATCAGATGAAAGTTTGATAGTGTAAACCAGGCTTAATTCTTTCTTCTGCTTTCAGATTGAGTTTAAAAATATTGTACATAGGTAATAACCAAGTGATATCAAGAGTGCACTATGATAAGACTATGACACTGAACACACTCTCTGTTTTTGAATAAAATCTATGTTGTGCCCGCTTTGTCGTCTGCCACACCTCACTTCGAACACATTCGTTCGCTGTGCTTGTAGCATTAGGATCTTTTCAGGAAATCCTCCTGCCCTAAATTTCTAAACTTGAGCAACTGAGTTAAAATTTGATATGGGTATGTTTTCGACCACGCTGAGTTTAAAATTATTTCGATTTTCCGACACCAATTTTTTCGATTCGTCAAGCAATATAGCAAGAGTCGATACGTCAAGCAGAAATAAAAACATTTGTGTCAAATTTTACTTAAAAGTTTATGGAAGTTTTCGGTGGTTTAGAAATCGCAGAGTGCTTCTTACTTTAGCTCACAGTAAGCTATAGATGCAAGCTAAAGGTGTAAGTTTATAGTGAGCTAACAACAAGCTGAATCAAAAAGGATCACAAAAGACTCCAGATTCGGTTTCTGCTACTCTGAAAACCAGTATATGCAACATTTAAGCAAATTCGGAGTAAATTTATACAATTTAAACCAATGTGTTTAAACCAGTGCTCCGTGAGGATACTTCACGTCTGAAAGGCTTTAACATGATGACTTTGTACAGCACTAAGGCCTCTATACAATTAAAGGTCCCTCTGAGGACAACAATGTATCTTCAGAGTGAAATAGGTTTCGAAAACTGCAAGTGCAAGTTCATAATTGTTGTTGTAAAGTAAATGTAGTTGGCATGCAAGAATTATTTCAGTTATGAGTATAACTTTTGGGCGACGGTTGGCGACGGCCAACGGCGCCACAAAGAATCTGGGCTGTGGGCATGAAAATAAATAAACCGGGGGAAATCGGCCGCGGTTGTTAAGGATTCAGAAAGCATATGTTTGGTGGCAGCGATAGAAGGACTGGTCCCGTAGCCCCAGTGGCGCCGACTTAACGATGACTTTCGTATAGTCAATATCGGTGTAACGGTTGTAAGATGAGATGTGAACTATGGTTATATTCACACTTCCGTTATGTGGTTTAATTTTAACCACCTTCCAACGGATGTGGTTTTCACAACCTCGGCAGCAGCAGCATCTGAGCAGCATGCTGTGCTATGCAGAGTGAAGCAAACGGAGCATAAGCTCCACCTTGAAAACACCTGCTTGGAAAATTGAAAGTTGCAATGCTAGAATCAACAAAAATTCAAAGATAACAATTTTTCATGCACGCTAATTTTCACCATAAAAGGCGGATCTACTCCACTGAATTGCAGCTTTTGTTGCATTTAATTTTTTTGAAGAAGCAACAACCAGTGAGTCAGCCAAACGCTGAAGAACTTGCAACGCATATCCGTCATCAGAATCAAACTGTGTCTTACCTTTTATCTTCGTAAAATAGAACAATGAAAACCGACCATTCATAATATCAAACAGAAAAACGAAATACTGATTTCATAAGCAGCTTGCTTGTATGCTGAAACAATTTTGATTTCGCACAATCACAGCTGGTTCGTTAATTCTGTTGTGTCTGTGAACTATTTCTTTCATTTATTATCAGAAGTAAGTTTAAAATTAAATACAGTCAGTTTTGATGAACGTATGACAATATTTGTGAATCTTAAAGAGCAATAAAAGTTATTTATAACATCAAGCAAGACTGCAATCAAAAGAGCGAGACACCCAGCCCTTTCTAGTGGATAAAGATTGAGAGATATTCGAGTCATATTGGTCAAAATGTAGTGGTGGTATCGCTGACAATTGTTAATCATATGTTGATATACATTTGAACTAAAGCGATTCCGATTGACTATACCTTACCTTTACCTCATGTCAGAATTACAGGTATAAACGTACTCTCTCAGAGATTTCGATATGGGCGCCGCTTAGCATTGTTCACATGGAAATGAACTAGATGAATATAATTGGATGTAGTAGGTACGCTAGCAATAGCATCTAACCAGATTCATTTTAGTTCATTCACGTATAAAAGCACGCATTACACTGCTAAGCGATACCCCGTCTGAGATAGAGTACGCTCATGCCTAAAAGGGAAGTCAAACTTCACTGACCCTTGCCGGAAGAATTTTGACTGAATGCAGTTTTGTGAGCTGAATTTCGCCTATTTGCAAATTCTTAACAAGAAACAGCATTTTGTATTGAAACAACGTTTTTGGACGATTATTAAACGATGCTTGGATAAATAAACCCAGCAATGCCGGAAAATATTTGAGAATATGAGCCTGGGATTGTTGATGTTCGATTGTTTGGGCAATTTTCTTATCCCTTGTAGCCGAATTTCTTAACCATTTGTGTGAGCAAGTTTCGTACCTCCTATGGGCGACTCCGTGGAGAGGGCGGAAATGCACTCTTCCCCCGTGTCCACACGTTTTAGGATAAGATGAAAGGGATTAGACAATCAAACGTGGTGAATAATGAACAATAAGTGATACCGCTATTCAAATTGTTTCGTGGAAGGAGAAAGGAATCTGGATGTGGTTTCGGAAAATGGCAGAGTTACTAATTTTTCAGCCCAGTACAGGAAATTTGTAATTTTGCCTAATAAAATATTACTCAGTAAACTACCAGATACCTGATTCGTATCCCATGTGTGATGCCGACACTCCATCTAGGAAAGCAGAAGAGAGCGAGAATATGAGTGCAGTATATTAGGAAGTGTGCAGCTAATTTAGAATCGAGCCCTACAACAAATATAAAGCCCCAAAATAAAAAAAATCGCAAAACCACCCATGATTTTAATCTAAACTGAACAAACATATCAAGTTGGACCAAAACTCATAAGCAGTTCATATTGAGTTGCATCAGAGGACAGATATGCCCATCTCTATAAAACTGTATGAAATGATGAAACTTGTACAAAGAATTGCAAGTTTTGAGATTCCATTTCTATACTTGCGTAGAGGAACAGCGCAATCACTTTAATTTATTTAATTAATTAATTTAATCATTTAATCGATTCCATATTGTATACATCATTGCAAACATTGCATGGTTTGTTATTTTTGTATATGCCAGCACCGTAGTCAGCCACACTTTTTCCTCTGACCTGAACCCTCATACAGTGGCAGAATCCTATACAATAAATAATGACATAATGGGATCTTAAAATAAGAAATAACGTGCTATGTATGTCAGACACCATTTTCGATGAAAAGAATCTAAATCTCTATTTCGTGGAAGTTACCTTATGTTCGAATAAAAATGCAAACTGAATTGCAGATGTGTTATGAGTAATTAATTCCACAAGCAGTGCTGATGTACATGCTTTGATGTACGAATATTTTGTTGTTTTATTTTCAGAAACTATGCAACTAGCTCTTGCCTTGGCGCTGTTGGTTTCAACTTATGTCGTCACTGCCAGAAACATAACCAGCGAATGCCTGAACAATGTCGATCCCTGTTTGATGTTTCCGCTTTGTTGCCTCGCTAAATGTGCCGAGCTTGGATATACCAACCCATTGGCGAGTGACTGCTATGAAACAGCTTCCGGAATCACTCATGCCAACTGTACCTGCTCCTCAGGCTTCGTCACAAAAGCAACATTTGGGTCCATACTCTTGGTAACCGCTAAACTTTCGAATGAATACTTTGTCTTTGCACTATTCGCAATTCTAAACTATAAACGTTCGAAACCATTACGTTGAAATGATCAAACATTGATGGCTAGCGATTACAAAGCGACACCAGCTTTGCATCAAGAAGACTCATTAGCTCAGTAAATAAAGATTATAGAAAACACTACCAAAGTTGTTCAGGTCTACAAAACGTAAGAAGGAAATTATTGAGCGATTAAGTACTTGATTATTGGAGCGTTACCCAGCTCATTGACTGCGCAGAAGTTAACGAATCTAAAAGAAAAATTTTCAAGCAAAATCCTAGTCTTCTAGTTCAAATTTCCAAAATCATAACTTAATGGCATTTCTGAGAACAGGATGATTTGTGCACAAGTTTGATCGCAGGGTCGATCAATTTTGGCTTTTTCAGCTATGTATGCAAGTAAGTCTATATTTGCATTTTTCTAATTTTTGCTGTGATATGCTATTCATTTCAGGTTATCTCAGCGTTGTTGCTTAATGTGATGGACTAGGTGGAGCGAAGAAATCATGTGACTGATTCACCTGCTCAGCTGGAAGCTTAAAAATTGTTTTCATTTTTGAAGATTAACACGTGTTGATATTGATATGCTTGTTCACGTAGTGTTTTAAACGTGTATCCTACTTACACCTATCCTACTTACGCCTAACGTTTGATGTTTCCGCCTAGAGATAACAAAACTCAAAATCCTGCTTATGCCTAAAGCTCAAAACTGAAATTCCTATTTACGCCAAAACATTTCCTTACAAAACTCCAATTCCTCCTACACCTAAAACAAAAGCTCTACCGTAATCCAGTTGTATATATGTCTTTACCGTGCAGACTTTGCGTAATGTCTACAATGTAAAATGCGAGGAAATATAATAATAAACGCATAAACATCTTAATTTAAAATTCACGTCTATGCATTTGTGTTCTCATTATATTATTGGAGGTTATAACACGGGGGTTGTTCAGTATAAGTTTAAGTTGTAAGCATAAGATGTAAGCTTATAATGAATTAAACTGATGAACTAATTAAATGCTAAATTGAAAAACTAATTTAAAACTGTATGATCCAGAAAACCCCTGGATGCAACGTATCAGTAAGATAATTTAGATTTTATGATCAAACAGGTAATAGTTGGAAAGCTTCTGTACAAAATTTGAGCTAGATTGGTTCAGGTTTGCTAAAGTTAGCTTCAAGAAAACTAACTACTCCTCCGAATTGTTTGCTTGATCCTGAAAAGTTGAGCCGTTGCTTTAAAATTTAAAATAGTTCAATTAGTTTGTTAATTTTTCAGGAAAAATGGAATATATTCCTAATAAATAAAGTTGAGTTGTAAAATTGCTACTTAAGTCATATAAGTAAACGTTAACTCATCCTAAGAAAAATCGAAACAACATTAGGAACAAAGTCAGAAAGAGGATACTGTAGATTTTAGGCGTAAGTAGGAATGTGAGTTTTGACAGAAAGAATTAGGCGTAAGTAGGAATTGGAGTTTTGACAACGATTAGGCGTAAGCAGGATAGGCGTAAGTAGGAGTAAGCGTTTTAAGTCAGCGTTAATTAGAACATTAAGAATAGGAAAATCTAATGTTAAAATTCCAATTTTAACGTATGCATTAACAACGTTTTTCATTTAGTTCAGAACATGTCCGCTCTTAGCAAGAATTGGACTTAGTCCGATTCCTGTGAAACATGCGCAAATATTCATTAGACACTTTCCAGTTTTGTTCAAATTGAGGGTGTCTTCCGTTATAATTCTCCTACACTTGTTAGGATTTAGGGTACCGATGCTCATCCCAGGAGCCAGGAGTGTCAGGTCGAATGATGACTGCAACTACGGAGGGAGGCTGCTAATTTATCCAGGAGCTTACCGTCTCTTTTCGTCGTCGTCTTACTTTGTTCCTTAACCAAGGGGATTAGTGAAAGCCTGGTGTCAGTGGTAATTGTAACCTCGTTACCAAATCTAAGCCGATCACATTAACCACTCACAGCACTGAAATAAAACTAGGCGGTCGGAAATGTATAGTTTCAAAAGAACAAGTACATTAGCTTTGGCTGGTTGCCTTTGACGGTTAATTTGTAGAATCAGCCCTTACCCTTACGCACGACAGTTGTGCAAAAATTTCCAGAAAAAATATCTCAAATAAAGGAAAAGATCCTTCGTTAGGAAATAAGCAACTTTGCATTCTGACATCATCGATACAGATTCGATCCTTTGACCTTTTGAGGAATTAATGTTAATTAATTAATTAATTAATTAAGAAAAACTGGCTATTAGCAAACATGGCTTCTCCCACAAAACTATTGCATTATGCTGTGATTTCAACTGATGCGGTGGAAATACGAACACGGTCGGTAATACAACCACGGTGCTGAAAATGCTTTAGTATAAGTTGGGTCAAGAGTCCATATTTTTCTTCTACTATATTAGAAGATTATTAGAAAAGAGTTCCCCGTTTGGTGAGGGGTAGCCGAAAAGAGGTCCCCGTTTGGTGGGGGGGGGGGAGGGGCAGCCAACAGCCAATCAGATTGCAGAAATCCCCCTCCGTCTGGGGGGGGGGCTAGCAAAGGATTACGGTAGCTACAGCTTATTTCCAGAAAGTGTCCCCGTTTGGGGAAGGGTCACAAAACTGTTCTTCGTTTGGGGGGCGGTCTAATTAGAGTAATTAGAATCAGAATGAGCCAAATCTAGCCTGCTAGAGCGACCCTTCCCCCTCCCAAACAGGGACCACTTTAGGCTACCCCCCCCCCACCACCAAACGGATGGGGGTATACCTGCCGACCCCCCAAACGGGGAACATTAGCATATTGTGGTCGGAGCACCGTTACGCAAAGCCAAGAAGAGGAGACTTCTAGTGGCTTACTCTTCTTCTAATAAATAGAATAAAATCATGGACTCTTAGTTAGGTGTTACGTTGAAAAGTGACTTTTACTTGTTCAACGTTACAAGCTGCAACGTGCTATTCCCGGTCAAAATGGTAGGCGATAAACTACAATAATGTTGGCAAGACTTTATTAGAACCAACCACATAGTTGACACGAACTGTACTGTATGACGCAAGCCTGTTTACATAACGCTGAAGCAGTGATTCCTGATTCCGTTATTTGCTGTGTGCCACTTGTAGCTATATGTTTCTGGTCTTAAGTTTCATTGCAACGTTTGGCCGAGTTTTTAGATAAGTCTACTTACTCTAGTCTAATTCGCAGAAATTCTTTTTGTACAGATAACATAACTGCGCCTAAATAACGGTCAGGCGCAAATAAACAAGTGATATTCTGTCTTATTCTGATATATTTTCTGATACAGTTTGCAGGCGCAATGTTTCATTGCAATAGATCAATACCCTTGTTCGATCGTTGCGCAGGAGTGATAATATCATTTTTTGCCATCGATATCCTGGCAGCCATGAGCTTACTGTCATACAGTATTGTAGTTGTCTTGATTATGTTACATAAACGAAGACACTTCAACAGCACTTTTTACACATTACTTATCAGCATGGGCTTCTGCGATATATGCTGCCTGATTGTTCATTTCACATATCTAAACCCTGCTGTAATAGTACTACAGTCAAACATGAATACTACGTATACGCTGCTCTCTGGCTTTGTTTGGGAATTTTTTAACAACGCCTCATCCAGTCATATTCCATATATTGCCATAAACCGGCTGCTAGCCGTGACATATCCCCAAAACTATGAACGGTATTTTACGAGGTCGAGAACAGCAGTAATTTTGGTAGCCTGTTATATCTTTGACTTTGGGCTGGCAGTGGGATACTATGTTTGTACGGTCCGTGACAGCGTTATCGGACTGAGCTATGCACTTGTATCAGAGAATACAGCCTGTGCTGTTTGGCTTATCAGAGCTAGGCAAGCCCAGGACGGCGTGGGCGCAGTGGTATCGGTATTTATTAATGCTCTGACATTTATGAAAATTCGAAGACTGAGAAATCATGCAGCTAGAAGTCGAGTTCAAACCTCTGTAGAAAGAAAATTATTGCTTCAGTTTACCATCATTTGCATCATGTATGCCATGTTCAGTTTGGGCTTTTGGATAATTTCATATTTGCGAGATTATTCTAATTTCTCGCAGAAGGTAGTCCTAGAATTGATACTGACTCTTATTTTTACAGTACACTGTTCTGTAAACCCTGTAATGTTGTTAATAGTTTCATCCGATCTACGCCGCATCACAAAAAATGCCTTGAGGAAGTATTGCTGCTGTTGATGCTATGTTATGTTTTGCTATGAATGTCAATAAGAAGTTATCATTTTGGAATAAAGCTCTAAGAGAATGAACCAGTGTTTTCTTTAGTTCGATTTCTCACAATTTTTCACAGGCTCTTTCAGAAAAACTTAGTTAAAAAGAAGCAACTTCGCAACTTTGACTCTCGTTGTGAAATTTTATCTGAAAATAACTTAACTGCACAAATAGGTAGCTGAAGAATAATCTCTGAAGAGTGTATTAGTTGATTTTTGTGAGCTTGGCTTCTTTCACAACACTGGCTAATACACAGCATTAGAAATAGGTAAAAGTATAATAATTGTATTGAGGAAGATACCTATGCCTATGCATATCTATGCTATCTGGTGTCCATCAGCGTCCAAAAGGTAAAATTGGTCCTCAATATTAAAACATCGATTTTGAATAGACTACTATTGTTAAGTGAAAATTGGCACCCAGGTGACAGACTGAGTTCTAAAACTGATGGAACGGATAATGCAGTCCTGAAACCAAATTATTCTCTCATTTTATCACACAACTACTTAAATTATCACCTCCCTCGCAGAAGCACCTGACTTGCAGCTTTGCTTCCTGGTAAAATACATAACAGCATATCACAAACGCCAGCATAACTAGCTCTGATGCATAATTTTGGAATAAATGTGCTAAGCCTATGCGCTTTCCTAATTTGCGGAATTTTTGCAGGTAACAATTTTACAAATAAAGTTGATGTTATACAGCCACGTCGGAATTTTAGGGGAAAGAAAAAGAAAGAAAATGAGAAGAATTCTTTAAATAAAGAAAAAGAAAAAGAAATTTGGCTTCAATTTTCTTTAATTTAAAGAAAATGGCAAAGACAAGCGGCTTCCTTTTAGTTTAGTTTCATAGTCTCTTTCTGCTTTACTCAAAGTAAGTCTCAAAGAGAGATTGACAGCTGTTACTCTTGTAACATATGCATTCATAGCATAGACCACATACATTAAAGCAAGCAGGAGTCCTTTCGCAAGGGGTCACTAGGCTGGGTTGCTTACGCAAAATTGACTGACAGCTGAAACCTGAGAAAGCCTAATGACACTTTCTTCTTTAAAGAAAAAGAAAATAGAGTCCAAATTTCTTCTTTCGCAAGAAAAAGAAAAAGAAAATGGAAAGAAAATTTAAAGAAAATTTTTCCCCTAAAATAACGGCGTGGCTGTAGTTGCTAATCGTGTTCTCAGTTCGCATTTGCAAATATCCAAAGACTTTGAGAACATCCCTGTAGGTGCAGTCGCAGTGATCATGATTCATTCATTCATTCAGATTCAGCCGAAATAGGTTTTTGCTTTATGACTAAAGTTTATGCAATAATTGCTTCACAATCAGAACAAAATCTGTTCGGATTTCGAGTTCTGTAACAGCACACTACTTGCGAGGGGTTTTGTAGAACCGGCGTTATCCACAAAGAGTGCGTCAACAGGTGGTCAGACAAGCGCCGTTAGAATATGAAACTCAGCGATACCGCCGCTAGTTTCATATTTCTATTGGAAGGGAGAAATGTTGTAAGCTTCAAAGAAACAGTTTATAGAAAGTCTAAAAAACTTTTGTTAAAAGTGCAAGACAGACAAGGAAGTATAGCAAAGGTCGCAGTATTGTACAAAGACAGTGCAGTTCCAATATTTACAGGCAGTACTGGTGCGGTGCAGTTCATAGTGGTGGCGATGACAGCGATGACTGGAAGACTGAGGTGGCGGAATCTGTGGCCAGCGCAAAAGTCAATGGCCAATCTTCGGAGGGCTGAGCAGTCATCTCAGCTGGGAATCGAGCAGGAGAATGTGGGCGGGATCGCACATGCAGAGGTGCTGCAGACGCGATGACTGATGATTCTGACGGTGGTGATGGAGGTGTTCACGATGATGATACCGAGGCGGGGGGTGTGTTTGGAGGTGGACATGACGGTGCTGAAGGGGGTGTGGGAGCGGAGAGTGGACGTTGGATACTGGCCGAATGACGCAGCCAGTGACAGCGGCGGTCGGTGAGCAGTTCTTCCGTGTGCCGGGAGAAGCCGGCGGAGCGGCTGAGTGATGAAGTTCGGTTGACGACGCTGACATGCCGGGTCAGCCGGCGAGGCGGCGGAGGCGAAGACGATGACGCAGGCCCGGGATAAGCCGACGGAGCGGCGGTGTGTGCTTATCCCAGACAGGTGGTATCGGAGGAAACCGGCAGGCTGGCGCGGTGTGATGCTGGAGACCAGGACTGCACGACTGATCTGACCAGGTGTGAAGAGGAACGACGACATCAGAAAAAGAAAACCATTGCTGAGAAACAGCCTAGAAATACATTGAACAACAAGGATTAGTAACAGTGACAGCGACCGGTGGGTGACTCTCACCCACCGTGAAAGAGAAGACAGGGACAGCAGAAACAGAAACCAAAGCGGAAATTAGTTAAGTAGCAATCCAGCAGAAAATTCTAGTTCTACGTTAGCTTCAATTAGCTTCACAGGTCTCAATCATCAAGCTATAGCGTTCCAACGTTTAGTGCTAGTTTCATTAAAAAATATGTTCCATTGTCTGCCATCTTTCTCAGTGATGGTACATTACATTACTGCTCTAACAGTTCACGCTAATTTGCTCAAATACTCCAGCTAAAAAGGTTCCGCGCAATGCTCTCTTGCAAAATCGATATGTGCAGTGCAGAATTAGAAGAAAACAACGGATTAGTAGACAGAAAAGGTTAGCAAACAACGGTTAGTAGGATCCATCCATCCAGAATTGAAGCTCTTGAATTGTGTTGCAGGCCATGGGATCCAGTGAGGTGCAGAGGTGAAAATAGAAAGGAACACTGAAAATACTACAGACAAAGGCACGGCGCGAGAACATTCTACTCCAAACTTTTATTCTTGCTTAGTCATCTCAAACGTTTTAATTCTTTTCATTTAAAATTCCTATGTTGCGTGTCCTTCAGCAATATCTATCTTTTCGCATCGCAATTTAAAGAACTTCAGGCTGAATTCATCTCGTGTAAACTACAAAACAACAGTTCAGCGAGTAACCATCTGGTGGGCAGGAGGTTGGTGGCAGCAAACAACTGAAAACACTGAAAAGGAACAAAATACGAAAACAAAATACATGGTGGGCGTACGTAACAATAAGCAATCGTATCTTATCTAGCGTAAGGGATCTATTGGTCCGACCAAAACTGGGTCGTAGTATCTGGGACAATTACCTGCAAAGCTTATTGTTACCCAAACCAAACAATCGTGTGTTAGTGCGTGCAACAGACATTCCAACAGAAGACGGGACAGAGGTACAAAACTAAACAGAACCGATCAAGTAGGGGACGGGGGGTCGAGGAATCAGCTTTCATTTCTAGCTTTTCACGCTTCTAGCTCGTTTAAACACACGTTTTTTCAAAACAACAACTTCCAGTTTTCGCAGGTCATTTTAACACTCTTCAAAAGTAATTAAGTGACATCAAACTAGGGACGGGAACCACAAACGTAACAGAACAACTTAAAAGTCAACAGAAAGGATGTCAGGCGGAATGAGGGGATGGGCGGTATGGGCGTTAGCAAGCAACGAGTACACGTGCGGGGCGGCATGCCGGAGGAAAGACTGACCACGCCCACGATAGGCGGGCAGCTCATGCAAAATCAGAACAGAATCACTCATGCACAGGCGGTTCGGGCAACTGAGGTTAGCAGGGCGCAGCTGCTCAACATGCTTCAACAAAAGAGCCTTAGTTGGAAAAAAGTCAAACTGCAACCTAAGAGGGACAGGGTAAAAACGGAAAGGAACAGAAAAATAAGAGAACTTAAAACGCCAAAAACAGTGAACGCAGAGTGCCACACAACAAGAAACGACTTCCGGACCAAGCAGACTAAGGGACGAAGAAGACCGGCCGAAGCGGGTCCACAGTATACCTTCTGCGTGTGATAACAGATCTTAAGCTCAGGAGGGAGACAGGCAGACGCAAGTTGAGGGCCTTCCTGGGCTTCCGTCAGACACCATCGGCCATCCGGGCCGGGCACATGGAACAGGAACTGAAGGACGACGCGGGGCACTGGAGAGACAGAAAAGACAGATCGGTCAGAGGAACTCAGGACGAGGGGATCAAGCTGGTCATCGGGATCAGAGGACTCGGAACTGGTAGACTCAGAACAGAAATGACGGACAACCCAAGTGGAAGCACGGGCAGACATGATACTGTAACAAAAGGATAAAGGTATAGAATGAGCTTACTTTCATGAATCAGAACTCAGCGGGTAAGACAGCTTAGGACGATTCTGGACTAAAAGATTAGGGTCTACGTTACTGTTATCACTACCTAGGGATCTAAACGGAGAACTTGGGAATGAGAGACAGTAAGATGGTTATTCGGGCAAGTACTAACCCTACAGAAGTTATTGTATGTATGGTTAACAAAGATTACAGAATGTTAGGATAATATAAAGGGCACTCATCGGGCATGCGCATGCGAAAATCAAGAACATCAACAGGCAAAAGATCATGCAAAACTAAGGGAACATGGACAAGCAACAAACGTGCTTCTTCACACAAAAACTGCAAACCGTTGGTGTAAGACCAACCTTCAGACTCATGCAAAATAACAACATAAGGGGACTGACAACGAATATTGGGGCAACGGAAAATCCCACCTCCAGAAGATGAAATTAAACGACGTAAACGCAGTTTGTGTGGATCACGGGACAAGCGAATTTCGTCATGCACCGGAAAAACAGTAATCGGGACACCATAAAAATTTAAACTAGTACGCCACCAACACTCAACGCAAAGAAAGATACAGATCTGGGCCAAATTAGGACTTTTTAGAT